>BPTQ01000008.1:292664378-292823793 GCA_019973895.1 Chrysanthemum seticuspe
AACACTAGACATAACGAGTATATATATAGTAGTAGTATCATCGTAATGAACTGTGTAGAAGTAACTACTTCTTTGACAGTTGTCTGTCGGCCTAGGGAGGTAAAACGGATCTGCCTAGGGAGGTTCTTCCCTTGGAACCCTAGGCACCATGTCTTCGTGTTTAAAGATGATTGAACTCAGATGGGGTATCATGAAGTGTAATCCAAAACTGGATTAAGTTGCAAATGATTTTGCAATATTGTTTGACACAAAGCTCCCCCTAGCTTTTATGGTGTCAAAATCTTCATGTGTTATTTTGAAAATCTACAAAGTAAAGGTTAGAAAAACAAGAGTATAGTGCATAATTTCCTGCAAAAGAGACTCAAGTTAGTAGAAATTTGTGCTTCTGTACCACGGATCCCAAGGTTCCCTTCTTGGAGGGATCCGTCTAGGCAAAATGGAGGGATCCGGCTGTCTGTTGACAGTTTCTTCATCAATGAAGATGTGTCAAGTAATGCTACTATGATGATGATATATATATGAGCAATACAGATCACAACGCACAACACATAGCAAATAGATGTTCATTCAATAAAACAAGAGATAATCAACTAAATCTCTAAAACTAAGAGAATGAACTTTTAGCCATATAAGTACTACTAATACTAATCTCATTTCGGGATTTTAGAATGTGACAATGTGCTTAAATCTATGGATGGGTGGACTTGTTGAATTGATCCAACTTTGCAAGAAGATGATTGAACATGAAATGTATCTCATTTCGTACTTCTTGAACAAGTCCTTGAGTTTTTAGACAATTTGGGCAAATATTGTCTTGGTTTGGCCCCGAAGGAGAAAGGATGTTTTGAGGGGACTCAATGTGTGTTTGAGGGTCTTCATATTGAGAAGTAGGGAGAGGTTCTAAAAATGAGGGTGGTAATGGAACTTCTTCCATATGATCAAGGTTGTTCTTTGTCTCCCATGAAGGGCTAGTTGGTGTTGTAGGTGGTTCCCGATTCAATGAAAAGGTTGGTGAATGGGAGGTTCTTGGTGATGAATGAAACAATGAGTATATGTTTGGATGCGGAAGAGGCTCATTCAATGAGTGTAGTCCATTCTCAATGAATGAAGGTTTTGATGGATTGCTAGAACTATCCATGTTAGGTTTGGAACTAGATGATCCCTTTTCTAGTTGGAAAGATTTGATGCTAATCCTTGCGGTTCTCTTAGCTTTTGTTGGATGGGTTAGATGAGGTTGGATTCTAGAGTCATTATCTCTAATAGGAGATGTTTCGGCGGATGAGATTTCATGAATCATTTGTCCCTTTCTTTTGGATGATCCTATGTTAGAGGAGTTGTTGCTAAGGGCTTTAGTCATGGTGATGAAGGTGCTAATGTGAGCTTCTAATTTCTGATTTTTGAGATGTGATTTAAGAGTGGTGACTTAGTCCTAAGGTTTGTTTGGTTATAAAGGAAAATTTGAAATAGGAAATTAAATCCTTGACCACTTAGAGGATTAAGCATGCTCTTGAGATTTTGATCAGCTCTAGGAGGGTAATTAATGAATGCTTAAAGGTGGTTAGAGAAAAAGGTAACTTGAATTTGAATTAAGGAGGCTAATCCTTATTCTTTCTGTATATACGGATCCCGCGGATCCCTCTCAGTAGGGATCCGCCTGGTTATAGACCAGGGATCCGGCTATCAGACAGGTTCTAAGTGAAGTCATCATGCCTTTGTAAGGTTTTAAGTGATGGATTTCGAGGTTTTGACTTAACTTTGAAGTTTATAGCTGTTGGATATCTCAAATCCTCAACCATAACAAGTAATGGTGCTTAATGATGGTTAGACTAAGAGCACTTACCTTGGGTAATCTAACTATTTATTTGTCAAGGTTTCCTTTCAATATGTTGTAAGAAAAATGATGATACTAAGTCCTAAAAGTCAGATGATGTCCTAGAATAGATTTACTAAAATCTATAAAAATAAAAAAATAAAAAGAATTAAAAAGAAACTTATATTTTGGCTCTAATTTTGAGTCAAATAAGATTGAGATCAATTTGCTAAAATTGAAGGATATATCAAACTAAGTGCTATCAAATGTGATGGATAATGTGTGAGTGTTGGAGCGGAATTATGGTGAGTTTTGACTAGTTGATAAATGAAATATTTCGAAAATGTATCCTAGATAAGCCATGAATGAGAGTGAGGTTTTCAACTATTAGGGAAGATTATTTAGTTGGCTCTAGGGTATCATGTTAGACTAGTTAGAAGTGTTCTAGTGGACTATTTAGATGAAGCTAAATCTGTTTTTCACATCAGTTGCATACGGATCCCACGGTTCCCTTATGGGAGGGATCCGGCTAGTTGAAAATCTGGGATCCGCCAATCTGTAGATCAGAAGGCTTACAGGAAATGTGCAACTATGCATATTATAGAAAATGCTTTTCTTAGTTGTTTCTAAGTATAGTAAGTGCAAGAACATAACTAATATAACTTGTATCAAAGTGGGAAACACTGAAGTTCCTAGGATGAGTGACGACGACCATACTAAGAGGTCGTAAAATCTCATTTTCAAATACCTAAGTTAGAATGTTTAGTGCCAAGATATGGCAATACCTACATACTACAAGCATAGTTAAAATTGTTTACAAACCATTGTTTTGAAATTGTTCATCAAGTACTTAAGCCTTAGGACCTTACCTTTCTTCACTTCTTCACCCGTCCTTTATCAAACCATCTTCACTTCTTCTTCCTCAAGAAATTGGCGAAGCATTTGAAGATTCCCTTGGTTTGTTGCCATTCGGGCGATTCATTTGGGATGTTTGGCAATTGGTTAATGTAGTCCAAAGGGTCAAGATCAATATTCTCAAGTGGGTTGCTACTACTCCCTTCACTTTCACCTTCTTCTTGCCTCTCCCTTTCGTCCGAGGAATCCGTGGGTGGATGTGGCCTCTTGCCTTCTACCATGAACCTTGTTGTTCTATCCTCGGTTAGTGGAACCATGACCTTATTGCAAAAGTTATGATCAAGGGATTGTGGGGAAGGATCTAATGCAAAGATGAATTTGGCAAGACGGGTTAGAAGCATTGCATACGGGAGTACCATCTTGTCCATGCTTCTCACACTTGCCATTCTTTTGACCATGTAGTAGGCAAGGTTGAATCTAGTATTGGTCACTAGACAATATATCATGAAGCTTAGGCAAGCATTGGGGTGATCCTTGTTTCCTACTAGACATACCACATTTTCTCTTATCACAACTTCCCATTTCTTATATAACCCATACATTTCCGAAAGCTCCATTTGAAAAGGATCCCTATAGATCACTTTTGACTTTCTTGTGACTCTTGATGGTGATGCTCTTGGCATAAATACGGTGTCCCTCACCGTGGTTGCTTCTGGGATCAAAGTGTGGTAGATATCATGGTGATCAACCATTGTGTGTAGTTGTTCCAAAGACCATTCATTTGAGTACATACAAACACCATCATATGTAACCCCTAGAATTCTTCCAAGCTCCACAAGTGAAAGAGTGTACTTATGTCCATTTATGGTAAATTCAATTGAGATGGACCCATCATCATTTCTAATTATACCCATAGTCTTGTAAAACTCAAGCACAAAGACCGGGCAAATTTGCTCGTTTATATCCAATAAACAATCAAACCCAATGGTTCCAAATACTTCCCTCATGTCGGTATTTGCAAGAAATGATGGATCAACAACTCTACCTTCATGAAAGAGTCTCCTTTCAAGTAACTTAAAAGCTTTCCTATCGTCCGGATTTAATCCATTTTTCCTATGGTACATGGGAATGTAGTGAGTGGTGTCTTGGTAATCTTGTTGCTTGTTGCTTGGCATGATGTTCCTAAACAATGTAACCACAATGTGGTGTTAATGGTGAATAGTAACCTAGAGGGTTTGATCACAATTTTGCTCTCATCATCTTTGTTGGGTTCAAGAAATGTGTTTAATTTGTATTAACAATGTTCAATCTTTGATTTAGATTATCTTAGAAAACAATGTGATGACAAATAATGGTAAACCCATTTGAACCCAACTCTTAAAGATGAAGTAATTGTAATTCTAAGAATCAAGGAATTAGATTAACAATGTAGTGAAGATTAAACTTACACACGTGATTGTTAGGCTTGAGAAAAATGATCAATTAGCTCCTATGAACAGTAACAGAGTCCTTGTTCGTGAGTCTATGAAATGAGTGATGGTGAAACATCCACAGTGATCATTTTTAGCTTATACTGTCTTCTGTTGCACGGATCCCGCGGATCCCTCTCATTTGGGATCCGTCTAGTATAAACTTAGGGATCCGGCATGACAGTAAAAGTCAGCTCAAGAAATTCCTTGATAACTTTGGTTTGAGAGTTCTAAGATACCTAGTGTTTTGGTGTTAATGTTCTAAAGCTTGTGGTTTGAGGTTTTGATGATTAAATGCTATTCCTATTAGACAAGGTTCCCTTTTTTAAGAATTAGTCATGATTCTTGGGAAGCTTTTCAAATATTATAATAAAATCCCATTTTATTATAATATAAGAAGTTTCACATGGATATTTATTGATGTGCATGAGATGTCAATAAATCCTTTGTGGTGAATAACGATTGATGTTATCATATAACTAGGTATCATTATTATGAGTTGGTAATAAAGTCTACAAAACAAAATCGGAGAACACTAAATAGAAAATTACTATAAAAGAATAATTACTAGAATTATTACTACTAAGACATGCAATCAAGATACTAAAAATAACAAATAAAGATAAGTAATTAAAGATCATACATTTGCCAAATATTCTTTTAAGGAAAAGAAATATTTAGATGTTTCTTGGAATCTCCAGATTAATGTTTTAAAAACATTCTTTTTGCGAGAAGAACAATTTAGATGAATTCTTCATGATCTTTTTGGTAGTTCCAAATCCAAGTATGGATAATGCTTTAAAAAAAATGTTAGAGCATTCTATCATTGTCCAATAATATACAATGTATTGATTTTTTTTTAAATTATGACAAAAATAATCCTTCTTTGTAGTTTTCAAACATACATGGATCGTATCAAGTTTTTAAAGTACAACATACTCTAAGAAACTTGGTAACGAAGCTCTGATGCCAATTGTGGAAAACTAGAAGGGGGGGTTAAATAGTTTTACCAATTTAAAACTTCCTTTTAAATATTTAGATCGACTTATGTCAATCTATTTGGTTGTTTATGTTGGACGTTGATAGATAAATATATAAACATATAATGAATGATAAAGAGTAAGAAGCACATCACCACGACACAAGTTATTTATAGTGGTTCGGCTACAAGGACACCTTCCTTGCCCTACTCCACTCCCTGAGTCACCTACTCGAGAGTTCGTAAGCACTACACCAACTCCTTATGGCGGAGAAGCCTTCACAACGTCGCTTAACCTTTTTCCGGTACAAAGCTAAATACCGAGTTCTTTCACACCAAGGCGAACCACACCTAACACAACGTCGCCTACCCTTTATACGGTGCTAGGCTAACCACCGAGTTCTTTCACACCTTAGGAGAACTAATCCTATCACAACGTCGCCTACCCTTTATTAGGTACTAGGCTAAGCACCTAGTTCCATTATGGAGGAACTACTACCCTTCACGACACAACACCTATTATCAAGGAGATCTACTCCTTGTTACAACATCATCAAGGATATCACCATCCTTGTGAATAAATAAACACCTATATGTATAACGATGCACCTCAGCGATTATACGACCTAAGCATTCTTCCCAAATGCTACTTGATTTGATTCTTCGGCATCCTTCACTAATGCCTTTGACACAACGCTTGGCATCCTTCACTAATGCCTTCGTCTTGACACCTTAAGCATTCTTCACTAATGCTTTGACGCGGATGATGAGCATCTTTCACTAATGCTTTCATCTTGACACTTTCGACATTCTTCACTAATGCCTTCAACCCAACATCTATGGAGAAAGGAAGAATTACCAACAAGAGAACCTTCGTTGTCTTGATGATGACGAAGCATGGCAACTCATGGACTTGAGCTTGCACGTCTTCAAGATGTGGTGATCTTTTCCTTTAAGAGGAATCTACAAGATCACACAAAAACAAAAGAGAAAAGCTACATAGATCTCTTGGATCTGAGGTTAGAGGGTTAGAATACTCGGGGGAAGTATGTGTGTAAAGGGATGAGTAGAAAGGAAGAGATGGCTCTCTATTTATAGAGGAAATTCTCTACTGTTTCCCCGGATCCCACGGATCCCTTCCACTTGGGATCCGGCTAGCACAAAGCTAGGGATCCGTGGAACGCTCCTCTTTGCCCATGGGTCATGGGTCATGGGTTATGGGTTGATCCATGGTTTTCTATCTAAATACAATGTACCTTAAGGATACATTGAACTTGTGTAAGTGGTATATATAAAACCATGGGTTATGGGTCAAAACCATTTGCTAGTTTTTATCTATTTAGTATATACTTGCTTTTACCCATTTTAGTATATACTTGTTTTTACCCATTTTAGTGTACTTAGATGAGTATGTATTAACCCAATATGTAAACACTAGTTGTTGTACATATGTATCTAACTCATAGAATTACTTAAACTTGTTAAGCCAATATGTAAACACTAGTTGTTGTACATGTGTATCTAAAATATAAAATCACTTAATCTTGTTATAGTGTTTTATGTGAAAACGTAAGTGTGTTAGAAAACTATTAGTTCAAACCATTTACGTATTTTATTTGTTTCGTTAATATGATTTTACTTTTGTTATCGACAAAACATTAGAAGATCGTAAAATATAAATAAACGTTTTTACGGCTTATTTGTATTAACAGGTATGTCACTAACAGCCTATGCAGATGCTGATCATGCAGGATGTCAAGATACTCGTCGAAGTACGTCTGGAGGTGCTCAGTTTTTGGGTGATAAGCTTGTGAGCTGGTCTTCAAAGAAGCAAATGAGTACTTCTATTTCCTCTATAGAGGCAGAATACATAGCCATGTCATCGTGTTGTCCTCAAATCCTTTGGATGAGATCTCAATTAACTGACTATGGCTTTGTATTCAACAAAATCCCTCTGTACTGTGATAATAAAAGTGCTATTGCTCTTTCATGCAATAACGTTCAACACTCAAGAGCTAAGCATATCGACATTCGACATCATTTCATCAAAGAACAAGTGGAAAAAGGTGTGGTGGAACTCTATTTTGTGAGGTCTGAATATCAGTTAGCAGACATCTTCACCAAAGCTCTTCCAAGAGAACGTTTTGAGTTCATACTTCCACGACTAGGCTTGAAAAGCCTTCAACCAGAAACACTCAAACGTCTTCAGGAGGAAGACGAGGAGTAAAGGTCTATGCTCATCTATCTCTTGTATATATCTATTCGAAAAACAAAATACAAAATTATAAAACCCTCAAAAATCTAATAGAAAAATATAAAACCTTCAAAATCCATAAAAATCCAAAAATTTCGAAAAATCTTCAAAAAAATATTGTCAATTTGTTATGTTTTTTTTCCGGTTCGACTATATCTACGGTCTTTGTGCTGTCATTCAAAGAATGACACGGGACTTTAGATGTTGTTCGAATTCTTAAAAAAAAAAAAAAAAAAAAAAAAAAAAAAAAAAAAAAAAAAAAAATTGAGAAAGTGGAAAAAATGGTTTATTGTCATTTCAGGCAGTAACCCGCTTTTTAAAGAAAGAACAGAGCCATTCTTTATCATGTTTTTCAAAATTCCATGCTCTGATTCTATAAACATTTATCTGCTGAAAACTAATTGCTTTGAAAAATAACTCAGTCTCTATTTTTGATAATCATCTGGACTTATTTGTCAATACATCAATCTCTCAATCAACAACCTATGTCATTGATTGAGGGGGAGAATGATTTCAATTAAATTAAAAAGTTTTTTGGCATTCAATTGTTTTCAAAAGATATACATGCATGTTTTATCAATGGAGTTTAAAGTTTTAAAATCCGATCCTTATCAGTTAAAACGTTTGGCATAATCAAGTCACAATTCTCCTTAAAAGCTTTCAAAATCAATTTAAATCTATAAGAGATCACAAATCTCAAATGATTTGATAATTGTGATCGGGGGAGAATGTGTGATTTAAATTGGATTTAAACTGATAATTCGGTAAATGGTTTTATAAGGATGTACATGCTCTCCTTCCCACATGTGACAAACGATTTCAAATTTTACATGCACATGTTGAGGGGGAGCATCTATCTTAAACCTATGATTTGAAACGTGATCTCTTATCTCAATGTGCAGGTTCCCTCTAGTATGTGCAAAACTCTTTTCAAATCTCGAAGCACATATTGAGGGGGAGCAAAATCATGAAAACCTCATCCTTCCCCAAAATGCTTTATCTACTTGATTCGATTAGGGAAGTCATGTTGATATTTTTTTTGAAAATGGTAATCAAAGAAGTTAATTCTTCCTCTTGCCTCCGTGTGCAAAACGATTTCAAACATTTGATGCACATGTTGAGGGGGAGCACTTGTTCTAAAAATATCAAAAACAATTCAGGTACAAAATGCTTTGATAATATATCACAAGTATCTGGATTGATTTTCAAATGGTTTTCAATTGGTTCAAATGGCAGATGAACAATACCAAATAGACCGACCAAATTTACTTTATGTACGGTGATATAAGGATGATAAGGTTAGGTATTTGTTCCCATGATCCGCCAAAACCGGAGGGATCTACCCAGGGACAATCCACTAGTTAGTGTAGAAGTCCTTAGGTATGATGATAAAAGGAGAAAAATGAGATATGGGAAGAGTGCGGACTGAGACAGAGCGAGTACTGGAACAAACCCAACAAGGTTCTTGCTATGAAGTCTCGGTAAGCACTGAAGGGGTTGAAGTATGAAAAAGAATTGAATGAGAAAAGGGTGAAAAGAAATAGCCCTCCATATATTCAACTTTAGGGCAGAAACCGGGTTCAATTCATATGCTACTGATGGTAACATCGGTATTGAAGACAAGACGTCATGGACCCAGTGACGCACTGCACTTCAACTTTCCAAACCACTCAAGTTCCTCTTAAAAGGACTTGTTTCATTCTCACAGGGAACCGACATTATCTATCGACTTTCTCTTAGAGATTGTTGATATTGAAGAAGGAGACCCTATCCCTAGTCTCCGGCACAGGATCCAAATATGCACATATTGAGTCTAGAGCCACGAGATCATCAATAAATCTCATTAGGACACTTTCAATGAAGATTCTCTATTTCACACAATGTGGAAAGAGAGATTATATCTTGAGTCCTACGCATTATCCTTGTGGTATTGCCAGAACATCTGAGTGATATGCAAACATATTCACAATGAAGATGGAAAGCCCTCTGGAGCCAACATCAAACAAGCTCCTGGTGGGTGGCATGTGAGATCTATTCAATAGATCAACCATGTGACAACTGAACAGAAACAATGGGGCGATTCAATCTTTTGAATCAATCCTGGTTCAGGTTATGGATTGACGGATACCTTTGAAAAACCGGTCATTGTGCTTAAAAAAACTCTTTTCTTTAGCACATTGACCGTGTTCGAATATTTCAAATCAAAAGGTGTTTTATGATTGATAATTGATTTTCATTAAAACCTTCGTCGTATTGCAAAAACAATTTCTATTGAGCAACACACGATTGTCTTTCAAAATCTCTTTTCATCAATCAGTGAATTTCTATTCGTTGGTTCACTCACTCCGTGTTGTCTTCTTTGAGATGTTCCGGTTTGAGAACAGCTAGAGCAGCTGCGAAACCCTGTCAAGGAAATTATTTGGAATTATACCTGATCACAGGCAATACTTGTACTGATCAACGGGGAACCGTGGGCCGTGTACCTCAAAAGTGATCAAAGACACTTTCGTGGGCTTTATTGCTAACTGTTTATGCAGGTACACCCGACGTTTGCAGCTGATCAGAATGAAGCGGTCAATCCATAGCCGCATGCTCACACTACACATTCATCTCAAAAGAAATCATGATAAGTGCATCAATGACTCTGATATATTCACTCCATGCTTCTGCTACGCTGCTGCCAATATCATGAATCAACGAAAGCTTCCGTTACTCTGATGAGAAGATAGCATGATCCAGAATGTGAGCATGACGGTCCGAAAGTCACAACATCACATAATACCAACACCACAATGGATGTCTCAGAGATTTTTGTTAGTTGATGATCTCAAAAGTTGGCTTAAAATTATTATCACGTGGATCAGTAAAAGACCTCCACTTGGATTAACCAAACATGCAATGAGAAGAATTTATGTCTACGAGCTTCGGAGCCAAGTACTACATCAAGAATGCAAGAATGATCTTTAATGCCATATCTGGTTGTATTCAATGTAATTTTATTTCATGATTGAGGTGACCTCCCTTAGGGGGAGATTGTTAGGAATTAGAAATTTCAGGTATTAAAGAGTCGGTCACCTCAAGCATATGTAATCGTTAGAAAGCTCTTAGTCATAGTTATTTTATGTTAAGTAGTATTTAGTTAAGTAACACCGTGGAGGACGGACGGGTCTTTACCCACTGTATGCCTGATCCACAGCCCGTTGTGTGGCGTTTTATGTAAGACTATAAATACTCTCTACCTCCCAAGGTAGAGAGTTGGAGCTCATAATAATATCTTTCACTTTCTCTCACTAAGTTCCCTAAACCTCTAACTTTCTCTCTCTAAAACACTCTTGTACGCCTACTTGTGTTAATGGTTTGATGTGTATGTGAAATCCAATATCTTACAAACTTATACCTTCTTTATGCTTCATATCGTAAGTTACACATTAGGCTTATTATCAGTTGATTTGAACTGAGCCCATTAAAAACAAATGGCCCAATCGACCCATTTGACATATCCCGGTCAAAAACAAAAGTCCAAAAGGTAAAGATATTTTTTGCGTGTAAACATATATTACGTTTTCCAAGCACAAAACATCATTACATGGCAAGGTTTTAGGTGCACCCTAACACTCCTGTCAAATCATCCCCATTGATCCCAAAAGCTGAGAAATCTACTCCAAGGTTAGTAAGATAACTAATTGTGATCTAAAATAGTATGAAAAACATAATCAAAAGAGGTAGTTGTTAGTAGATTGGTAGATATGAATTCGTTAGGTATTCCACTTTTCAAAACCTTGCATGAGGATAGTTTTCAGATTATCCAAGTTCCTGTAAGATAGTTTAGACAAATATGTTAGTGATGATAATTGATCATTGAAAAAAATGCATGATATTTGTGAACTTGAAGATCTATATTACTGTTATGAGCTTATTATAGAATGTAAACCTGGTATGTTGCTCACATTCCGTTCTTGGCAGGAAAATGTCGTTCGAGTTTGTAGTGTTGGTGAACCGCACAACATATCCTTCGAAACAGGTAAAGAAAACAACACCATAATATTATGTATAAGTGTTACTGTACAGTCAAAAGTTCATTTAAGTTTTGAATAATTATTCAGGAACTGCCTCAAGTTTTTGAATTTGAAGGATACAATGGGAACAATCATCTATATCTGACCAGCTCAGCAATGCTTCATAATAAAGTATGGTTTAAAAGACCAACTGTAGGACCTATAACACTGAGGGGTAGGGATTGGAAAAAGTTTGCTAAGGAGAACATCGGTCCGTATGTAGATTGGTTGCATTTCATCCAGGAAGGGGATGACTGTTTCTACATGACAGGATACGATATTAGGGATGGCCAAGAATTCAGGGGATACGACGAAGACAACCACCGTTACTCACGTTTTAAGAGTCGTGTTTGGGCTGTTCCAAACAGGCCTCGGGTATCTATGCTATGTAACGTAATCTTGTATTACCTTTTTAAGTACGTTAATGTATTCCCTTAAAATTTGTATTTAAGATGCACATTAACTTCATCGGCAGAGAATTGCAGCTGATTTCTTAATTGGGATAGGCCAGGCATATCGTATTAGAATTAATTGTGGAGAAGACTACTTTATGGTTCCTGTGCTCCATGTTGATGATCCTAATTAGCCAGATGAATATGAATTGGATCCACAAATTTGGAATATTGTGAAATTCACTTTGGGTTTGCAAGCTAGACAGATCTTGGTGTTTACAAAATAGTACAATACTGTGTTTAGGTTGATGGCTTTTAACTTGGATGGAAGTCCGCATATACCGATGCATTTCTATGGAGCAACACAACTACGTGTGGTGCAACCTGCTATACAGTTTGACGACCAAGGTGGTATAAATATTCACATCCTGATTTAGTCCACAAATTATATATGTCTTTATAGAAATCCTTAGTTTCAGGGAAGAAAAGTGTAGTTAGATATTAGCGGACTTGGATAGTAGCAGGATAACATATCTAACATGTTAGATGTATTGTCAGATGATGACAGAATGCACCACATTTGTGGATGGCCAGGACATCGAGAGCATTTTGGTGAAGTGGGTGACACTTTCTATAAAAGTTATTCTATGATTACAGTGTTGAAAAGACTCGTAAGTAATATTATTTGATGTAACATATTTAGTGTAACACGTTATTCATGTTTATGAAGAAGTAGTTATTCACATCTTGGCGAATGGTTTATTTCAGACAATACATGCAGACTTCATGGAATACCACCCGATGCACACATACAGGAAGGTAAAGATGATACACCAAGATGTGGACTGCACTTTTAATGTGAAGATGGAGTTTCATAAAGAGGATCCTGGCAGGACCAACCATGTGAACGTATTTGGTGAATGGAGAGAGTTTGCACGTCAGTGTAATTTTGGGTACAACAAAATGATAAGGTTCAAGTTCATGCATTTGCTTACGGATATGGGTGGAGATGAAGTGGAGGTGTACCCTGTGTTTCACGTCTGTTAAAAAATGATCCTAACAACTTATGTTTATTTTGTATGGTTAGTATGGTCTGAACTAATGTCTGGATATATGTTTTATTATGTTATGTTTGAATAGTCAAGATATTTGCTATTTTTTGGATTATCAAATGGCCTTTTATGAAATCAGTGGTTTCTAAAAATATGGAGCACAATCTATGTTGTTGCTTAAGATGTGTCTTTGTTTTCAAGTATTATATAGTATAGATGTTTCATAAAATGGTTTGCTGATGCTTATATGAATTGCAGATCGATGTTCATTTTTTATTGTTGGTCGTATGATTTGTTGGTGATGATATGAATGTCACTGTTCTATCAGATATATCATATCAGTGTTGTCCAATATGTGATAGGATGGAAGTATGGATGTTGTTTTCAGATATAGCAGTTATGTGACAATGAGTATAGATTGAGATAATAAACTGGTTGTCCCAAAAAGGGTAATTACACATGCTTATCAAGAAGTGATTTTTTCTATTATGCTTCAGAGACACTTTAATTCTTGTTTGGCTAATGCTATACAAAGTTTTAGCATGTACATAAACGTAATATTTTCTCATGAACATAGTAAACAAATATTAAATAAAACTGCGTTGATAGTTCGGAAAAAATACAAATGAAATTAAATAAAGATGGAATATTATCATAAAATATTCATTGGCACATATAAACGTTACATAAATGTGCAAGTATACATTTGTTATTTATGCAAACAAACTTTGAAGTATAAAAAAATCTATATTGGCAGAGTGCCAGGTTTTTAGGACTGAAGGTGGTTAGACTTGATCAAGCCATACGGGTTCCAGGATCAGAAGCACAATCTTACCTGCAAAATGAACAGAACTGCCAAAAACAGGTATAGAATGGTAGCTGTTAAAACCTACAAACAACTTTAATCACAAAACTTATTTCCTGTTCAATACCAAAGTACTGATGCGTTATTCAAAATTAAGACATTGTCCACAACGAAAAATCAGTTCAAACAGCATCGCAAACGCGAGGAAAATAAAATAAAAGACCAACATAATGGTAGGAAAAAAGTATTGTTTATGTGGATTTCACTCATGGTTTCTCAACTTTAATCTCCTTGTCAAGAACCAACTTTGTCCTTTTGGTAGCACTATTTTCTTCGCCTTGGAGCAAGTCAGTCTTATCCAATGGATCAACCTTCCTTTTTTCTTGAGACGTAGTATCAGAAGACGATTGCTCGGCATTCACAACATCTTTATTTAGGCTGGCGATCGGCGTTGTGTTCTCATCGGTCTGTGACTCCAAATCCTGTGAAAAATAACAAAAAAGGTAGGTTAAGTATTGTAAAATGGTCACCAACAAACGACGCAAATGACGGTAGAAGATGTGTACTCAAAAAATGTGTACAGTATATCATCAATGAAAAATACTTACAAATGGGGTCACATCAGCAACCTTTAAACTGGTGGCTTCGTTTTCAGCCTGAAAGCCAAAGCAAAAAAAGAAATTATATGGCTAAACTTTTGTTGGTCATTTAATTGCTCAACATGAAGTTTGGTTAAAACTGTGTAACATGCCAAAATTCATTTATCACCTTTCCCGGTGTAGCAGTAGCACAAACAGATTTAATGATATCGGGATCATTAGACAAACGCAATACATTGAACACAGGCATCAGCTTTTCTTTGTTTTTGGCATCAACAGACACCTTAAAAACAAATTTCTTATCAACAATTTCCATAATCTCCGTCGGGAAGACAACATCAGACTACATAAGAACAATTAAATGGGTAAACAATTTAGCATGTACAAAGTATAAAAAACAATTAGCATTGTCGATTCACAATTTATACCTTTCCATACTTATCCAGCAACTGATAAGCAGTTAAGTTATTCAGAATAGCCTGCACCTCATCATTAAATAGACAAACTGATACAGTGCCAGTTTCATCTTGAACCCTCACCTGTAAGCGGAACCTAAATGCAAAAAAGTACATATGTAATGAGGCACCAACCACTGAAAACAAATGCTATAAAAGGTAAAGTTTAAGGGAAAGTATATACTCACTGGATTTTGATTGATGTAGCAGCAACATTGCATTTTGAGCACCACCATTCATTAGGACCACCAGCCGATTTTGGTGTCGTATCGGATTCAAGGTCAACAATATCTGCAGACTTAACCACCTTCTTTCTACACGCCCTGCATCCGAGGTTCCACCAACCTTCCTCCTCTTGGATAGCACATATTGTAGCGACAATAACGGATGGAACACCCTGCATATACGTACAGCCAAGTTGGTGTTATTTTTTTACAAACGTTTGCACCCAAAAAACATGAGAATGGAGATATTGTAACCGAATTGGTAGAAATCGTATTAAACATGAAACATCAAATTGGTATGCGACATTTCATTACATAACCCAACAAAAATGTATTGTTTGGAACATAAAATGTATATGATACGGTTTCATTGTATAATTTTTTATTGCCGAATAAGCGTATATGTAAATGTTGGCCTTCTCAATGAATTTACCTGTTCAACATCAAAAATTTCCGCAATGTTTCTAAACTGGTATTTGGTGACGAAATCATCTTTTGTAGAATTCTTTGAAGCAGTTGAGATACGTGATGCAGTTTGTTGAGAATCCTTCGTACCTTGAGCAGCCACCAAACTACAAAAGAATAAACAGACCAAAGTTATTAAGATGGCATTACAACGCTAACATAGTAACCAATTTAAAAAACATATACAAATACTGTTTTAAGATACCTTTTCCTAAAAGATTCTACATCTTGAAATTCATTGCCGGGTATACAGTCTTTGCCGTTGAAAAGAAACAACCTTGTTCCATTGAAACCATTTTGGATGGCCATTCTTCATGTGTATTCAAAAACATTTACAAAACATATTGTTTATTTTGGAATTATACTACTCACTCTAGTGTAGACAAAATCAGTGAATGTAAATAGAAAATAAATCGGAAAGTACCATCCCAGATTTTCATCATGGCCAGCTGTAGGACAGCAATGATCTTACCATGTTCCTCGAGTTTATTCAAAAAGTCAGCGAATTGTTGAGCAAAACTACCCCACAAGGTACACGGCAACTCATTGCCCCTGCACATATGATCGTTATAAATTCAGTAAATACATTCTAAATTTAAATGCAACTGTATAAACTTGGTTAGAATGACCTACTCAGCATCTATGATTGTGATGGGTTTCTTCTTGCCAGACCTGCCATTTTTGTCATAATTATCCAGGTCATCACAAGCAACCACCTGGCCTATCACATCTGCATAATGTTGAAACAAAAAAAGTTTCAATTGGTTGCCATATCATGTAATAAAGAAAAGACAAATCTATACAAATAAATAAAAGGTTTCTACATACCAAACTGGCCAAGTTCCTCATTCTTAAGAGAGGTAATGGTTCCATAGGGACGAAATTCAAATCCATAAAGAGAACCGGTGAAATCTGTGCACTTTTCTATGACAGTGTTCGAAAGGAAGCTTAGGCGGAGAGGTTTTTTAACGATGCGGAACTTTCGTTGGATCTCCCCAAGACTATACCGTTGAAGGATGACAGCATTGCCCTCTTCTAATTGATGTTTGAAACCACTGACCAACGCCATCCTGACCGTTGCTTGCATTCTTGTGTTCTGGAACAAAACATTTGCATATTTATAATTTTAGTACATAAACAAAACTTTCATACAAAATAACAATTCATATCTAAAATGCCTAACAATCAACAAACAATTCATCTAAAAAGGCACAAATAAAAAGTATAATATGGAGCATAACATAAGTAGATGCTTGCCTGCTCATCAAAAACGATCATCTCCATATTAACAATATTTGGCTTGCTAAACAAAGGTTGCATCCAAGTCCGAAGAATACGCACTCGTAACTTGATGTTGTCCTTAACAGGTGATAAATAGTTGATATACCCAGAAACAAAGGTTGCCATTGGTTGGTTTGATATTCAACGCTTAGGTAAGAAAATGAGATGTGCATCTTTATGAACACGGACATCCTCAATTTATACAATGTGTGTCGCCCTGAAAATTAGGGATCATATGAATTAGAATACTTTTTTTGCATACTCATCTTCCCAAAATTAAGATCATTACCAAAAAGAAAAAAAAAAGCCCCAATTTTTTTAGGGTTCATTATATAAAATCAATTAAAATCACTACACATTAACATAAACGAAATAAGAATATTAAAATAATTAGTTCTAAATCAAGATCATTTACCAAATACTCATTGATGCCAGCAAACACCATCTGATTCCTCTATTTTGGGACGTGATATTTATTGAAACGCCAAACGTATTGGCCAAGAAAATTTGAGAGATTCATATGCGTTTTGAATGAATTGAAACGCATAATTGATTGTTTTAATGAGTTTCCAAACTTGTGAGGAAAAAATCTCGATTGATATCAATTTTGTTTGACTGGGAAGCATTAAACGTGAGAAGGAAGGGTAAGAAAAGCAGTCACATGATGCGCACATGATATATTGAAGGGATGCATTGTGTCTTGTACATTTAGTGCTAAATATGGAAGTGTTTTTAATATTAAAATTTAATGTTGTGCTTTAGGAGGGTGGTACAGTATTATCATATATTAGATAAAGGAGATACGTAAGTGTGTGTTATGTATCGGTATTAATATATGTTTCCTTTTTTTTATAAGTTTGAAGAAATTGGAATGAATAAAAAGTATGATTATTGTGTTTGCTTTTAATAACTTGTATATTTTCACATTACGTTTCTTTTTTTTTGTTATTATGCTATTCTTGGATTTGTGGATATGTGTTTGAAAATTCTTTTATACCGTGACAGCTTTTGTATATTTTTTCTTGTTTTTTTTTTGTTCAGGATTATGTGTTGATTTTTTTTACGTCCATAAGTCTCAGACACAGTTTTTTAGTATTCTTTGTATTTAGAAAAGAAAAACTAGTCTTCGAACACATAGAGTGGGGGTTAAGTTGCAGCAAAACTGATCTTTATTATGCAATTCCATCATACACAAAACAATCTCCCGCACCGTGTGCTCACTACTATCGCTTAAAACACTCCGCATCAATGCACGAGTCGAAATCCTCGTTAATTATAAATGTAGAACCCTATTAGAAAGTCATGACATGATGGTTTCAATATTTGTGAATACAAAAAATTGTCAAGGTAAGATCACGGTCTTGAAAAACCTCGCTCGAAATCAAACACGAAACCAACAAAAATGAAATGTGAAAATTGAATAGTACTAAAATTAGAATTCATTTTATTTTCTTAACAAGAGATGGACAATTTGGTGATGTATTATGTGTAGTTTTGGCTCAAAATTTCGTTTGTATGGAATGAAAGTTGTGTTATATAGCGTTGATACTTATTTATAGGCAAAAAATTACTTTAACAAAAATATATGGAATCATCTAGAAAGGATCAAGTGCATGTTTCATAAGTAATTATATTGCTTGTAAAGTAGAATGTGACATGGCAAGACAAATGAATATATTAAGATCTATGAGATAAGATCCCACCAAATCAATTAGGGCATGTCAATTATCAATCATATTGTTTGACATCGCAAGTCAAATGTCATCAAATAAACTTATTAAAAATTTGTAATGTGGATCTAGTCACCAGAATTAACTTGCTTTAATAAATTTTGTACGTAACAAATAAAAATATGTTTTTAGGTCATGCACGTGTGTTATAGATATGAGATTAATATTTATTTATTTTTTAAAGCATGTAAAATGTGTGTATACTACAACAATGTAGCCACCCGTACTTTTCAAGTCATAATTTAATGTGAAAATTACTGCAGAGGCCATATTTGAAACAACTTGCCCCACAAAGGGTCATATTTTTTTTCATATCCAAAAAGGCCACTTCCTTCGCTGCTATTAGACAGCGAAGTCAATCTCAACATGTGTCGAATCCTAATTAGTTGTGAATAATATATATATATATATATATATATATATATATATATATATGGGAGAGTTATCGTGAGATCAAACTTAAAGTTGTAAAAATAAGATCAAGTCTAAAAAACCACTAAAACATTTATAAATAACAATTTTAGCAATAATACACATAAAAATAATATTTTAATACAAATTAACATTTTAGCAACTAATAATCAAATGATATATGAGTTTGGATTAGTGATACACGTGATACACATTACACTAATAAATATTTCAAAATCTGATACACATACAAAAACCTGATACACATTATACTTCTAATCAAAGTGTATCACCTAAGTTTTGTAAATTAAAAAAAAATCTATCAAAACTTTAACAATTTTAGTTGTGGTTCATAAAAAAATTATTTTTGTTGTAAGGAGAGTGTCTCTTGTCAAATTTTAGTTGGATCTCATTTTAACAACTTTAAGTTTGATCTTATTTGATCTAGATTCTATATATATATATATATATATATATATATATATATATATATATATATATATATATATATATATATATATATATATATATATATATATAATCCGGATCGATTGAGAAGGTTTTTATTTTGAGAAGATTGTGAAGGTATTCAAAAATGATAGATTTTTAACTTTGATTCATGTTTTTCAAGCGTAAAACTCATTTTAATGTGATTAAAATTCAAAATGTGTAAAAAAAATTTGAATCAATGTTAAAAATCTCTCGATTTTGCGATATATGTATAATACTGAATCATCTGTACAAATTTAATGAATCATCATCATAACTCGATTTTAACAATGATTTGTGAATCAAATTTGTGATTTATAGATTCGATTCACCATAAAATGATGTTTACTTGTGAATCAAATTTTAAACATGAATCAATTTGCTCAAACGAAGATTTCTCAATCTTCTCAAAATAAAAACCTTCTCAATGGAACCGGAGCCTATATATATATATATATATATATATATATATATATATATATATATATATATATATATATATATATATATATATATATATATATGCGAAAATCATTGTAGTACCCTTTTTTCTTAGGGTGTGTCCGCACATGCCCACACTTTTACCTCATTTGCAAATCTACCCATCAAAGTCGGGTATATCTTTACCCTATATTCACGACACTAACGTGTATGGTTCATATTGCGTTTTAAAATAAAGTCGAAAACAATGTCGCGTACATAAATTACCTATATACACGACATATTATTTTATTCCATTCATAGTACTACGCTAAAATAATGTCGGGTAACTATATTAACTATATACACGACATTAATATAATATTGAAACATATTCTAGCCCTAGACAATGTCGGGTAATTTAATACCCTACATACACGACATGGTTTTTTTATTTAGTATGAGACCAAGCCTATGTCATGTATGATGACATTAAATATTTTTGGATGTGAAATGTAATGTTTTTGGATGTGAAATGTGGCCCTAGCTAATGTTGTGTATATATGTACTTTTTTGGATGTGAAATGAAAATGTAGCCCTAGCTAATTTCGGGTTTAGGGTTTTTTTTATTCTCAAAATGAAATGGTAAAAGACAACCGATATATTTTCAAGTGTATATATATAGACCTAAAAACTTGTATTGTATAGACACACACATCACACACAGAAAATCTCTTCAATGTCTAAACAAAACGATTTCTCACAACAATTTCCTGATGTAAGAGACTTTTCACAATAATTTCTGGAGAACTTGGTGAACACCCCACCGAAAGATATCTTTTCGGTATTTCCACTGACTGAGTACTTGGTGAACACCCCACCGGTAGATATCTTTCCGTTATTCCCACCGACTGAGAACGTGGTGAATACTCCACCAGCTGTGAACTTGAATCCCCCACCGAATGTGAACGTGTTGAACACTCCACCGGGTGTGATACGCGGAGACAATCCAGGATTTTTAACTGAATACCAACTACGCCAACTTGAACAGGATGAGCAAGTAAGAAGAGAATTTGAAGAAAATGAAGCACGTGAGGATGCTGCTTGGAGGGAGCAGGAAGCAAGGGATGAAAAATTGTTACACCCCCCAATTACCTGTTTTGCAGCGGAATGGAATTCCTGGGGATTGACTGTAATAGCATCACAGTTACAGATATATTGAACGACCTAAAGTGTCGTTTGAAAAGAACATCGTTGGATTTAATAAAACAATCAGAGTTTACATGATAGGTCCCAAATGAAAGTTACTATGTATGGAAATAAATTTGATACAATCCCAACGATGTTTTAAAGTGCATAAAATCCATGTGAGACGCGTCGTCACCGCGACTCTATGATAAGTCCTTATGCATGCCATGATGTGAATGCCTTAGTTACCTGAAAATACATTGCTAAAAGTGTCAACACAAAGGTTGAGTGAGTTCATAGAGTTCATGAAAATGTTTAATACGACTACCAAAAGTATAGGCCATGTATGACAAATATGTCACAAAAATGATACAATTGCTTAAGCACATGACACCGAAGCTTGACTGATCATGATGTTCGCCCCAACAGAGTGTTTTGCCAAACAACTCAAAATTCTGACATGAAGTGAAATGCATCCGTTTAACCAGTTGGAATCCACCAACCCGGATGGAGGAGTCACCCTCAATAGATCTATCCACTCACCCTCACTTACCCAGTAATTAACGGTTCATGATTTCTGATATGGGGACATTCAATTGGCAATGAGGTACTTAAGCAATGTAATGAATTTGATATACTTGGTATCGTAATAAAAATGATGTACAATGTATTCTCCCCCGTAGGTTTGAAATAAAGTAAAAACTTGAATAAATCGGGGCTATGAAAAATCACCTGTTGCAATGTTTATGATGATATAATGGCAATACTGAAATGAGGCGCAACCTCTGACCGTGACCTATTATGAATGATATGTTCTAATGTAAATCATGAAACAATGTCGTGCATGCAAACTCACATGTAATCTATACCACTTGTACGTTTGAAAATAATGTTTATCGTCGAAATATATGTTTATGACATCTCGTCATATTATAAAATACTTTACAAGTATTTACGTTGAAATGATATCCTACGATAGTCATTTAATGATTTATTATGAAATTATAACTTTTCGTCGTAAAATAATGTCATTTGACAATTTCATGAAAGTGACTAAACGGCCTTGAAAAGCTAGTCGTAAAATGGTGCACATCGAGTGTTAGGAAACAAACTCAACGGTTTTGGAAAGCTTGTATCATTATCTCAAAGTTTTAGCTTTTAAGTTTTTATCATAGAGGTCTCGATCATGGAGAAAAATATAGGTAAAGTATGGTACTTGTGTCCAAAATATTGTTTAAGGGTGGTTTTCGGCAAAGTTTAAGTGACCGTATTTTATTCGTTACAACTCCGTTTGACGAACGGTTGGACGTTTTGGAAAATAGGCTAGGTGAACTTACTTTTACTAGAAGACATCGTTTTCTGAAAAGTACTCCATCAATGTTAAAAACGACCCTCAACATAGTCATTCGCGGCCGATATGTTTGCCTAATAGAAATATATTAGTTTTGCTTATATAATATAGTTACGTCAACTTTATTTAAACGCGTGTAATTTAGTCGTTACAAGTCCGTTTTCTACGTTTTATATGTCCTTAGCTTCGTGTTAAAGTATACTAATATATATTTGATAAGTCGACACATTTTATAACGCTTAAGACTCATTTTTGACTCGTAAAAAGTTGAGAATACATGCTGAATTTTCTGAAACAAATAGTTTTCGTCGTTAAACTTAAAAATAGCATAACTTCTTCGTTATAACTCCGTTTTAACCCGTTCAAGCGGCCACGTTTTCGTTTTAAAGTATATTTTTTGAATATCTAGCCCAAAATATTTTGTCTCCTGTCGAAAATTCCAGATTTCACAAAAACCAACAGACCCTATTTTATAGTTGTCGAAAATGATTTCTCTCGCGTAGAACTTATTCCAACCACTTCAAACCAACGCCAAAGCTATTCTAAACCTACCATACACCTTCTTAGGGTGTCATGGGTTCCTAGACATCATCAAAAATGATATGTTTCAAGCGATAATTATAGGATGATTATAATTCATAATAAGTAACAAAAACACTAAAAGTGGTATAAATTCACATGTAACTTGCATGTTTTCTTGCAAAAATGATGAAATGACCAAAGTATGAATATGAAAAAATAAAAATGATCATGAAATGCTTACTTGAAAAATGAGAGCGATTAGTGGTTTATTAACCCAAGTTTTACTACTAGAAACCCTTAATATATAACCCATACTTCCAAAATTCTCAACCAATTGGCCACTAATAAGCTAATTACCCACAACTTGAATTGCTTCCTCTTTTGCTTGCTATATTGCCGAATACCAGAGAGACACCAAAAGAGTTTCTAGTTGATTTGTTTTTGTGATGACAATGAAAGTACATAAGTCTTCTTATATATATATTGAGACAAGCATGGCTTATATGATTTAATATGACTCTAGTGTCTAGGTGATAATAAAAAAAAATGAAAGTATGAAGAATGTGGCTTGAAGGTCGGCACAAAGTGAGAAACAACAATATTTAATGCATTGTTTTCTTGATATTGTATTCACCTAGTAAGCTAGTGTTAGGCTAAAGATAGAATAATATAATTGGAAAGTGATGTTTGTGTCGACAAGGGCAAGACAAAAGGAGTATTAGTGTATTTTTTTACCATTTAATGTATAGGTGTATTAGCAATTGTATTATTGTTGATGTATAGTTAGTAATTGTATATATAATTAAGTATTTAGGGTAGCGTTAACTAAAAATAAATTTTAACGGAACAAAATAAAATATATCAAAGCCATAAAACTTATAAAAATACATTTCTCGCAAGAATTGAGTGAAATAATAATTGTCGTGTAGAATTTATGAAAACCGTCGTAATTATATAAATATAACAATTTATATACAAAATAAATTTAAAACACTGGGTAAACTAATAATATTATTTTTATAATCTTAATATGAGTATAAAAATATATCTAGACAGTTTTTGGAAGTGTCGGATCAAATGTTCAAAATAAATGATTACGCGATAGCGTTTATTTAATAGGAAAATAAACGTTTAATGAAAATGCAAACCCATGCATAAATTGATATGATGACGATGTTGCTAATGATATGTAGACTAAACCTAGTCTATATGAAATGTCCTTGATGATTGTTCATGAATTCGCAGCTAAACCATTAAGGTTACGCGAATTTGATACTCGTAAACCTAGTTTACGAAAAATGATGAATAGTTACTCGTGAATAGTGATTTTCTCCGGGAATGAATAGTGTTTCGTGAATAGTAAAATTTTGAAATACGTTCTTAGAATATTACTTCGGCTCCGAAAATGATGAATAGTAAAATGATGAATAGTAACCGATGAATAGTAAATTCCCGAGATGAATAGTGAAATTTTCAAATTTTGTAAAATGACCTGAAATTACGAATTGTCACATTCACCCACCCAAAAAGGAATTCATTCCCTGAATTCAGTCCATGTTGGGTCCTACGGTGTTGTCGGTGAAAAGGTGAGGATATTTGAGTTGCATTGGGTCGTCCAATGTTTTTTTTTTCTGAATCGCACTACGCCTTTCCAAGGCGAGACTTTGAACATAAATATGTTGCCAACTTGAAATTCTAATGGTTTGTGACTTTTGGAACATATTTACAATATTTTGCATCGTATATCGACGTAGCTTATCTAGCTATATGTTGTTACTTGTAATTGATTCTTGATCTGTACGATTACTTTGTTGTTTCATGAATGAGTTATGGACTAATGAGTTGGGCTTTCCTGATTTTGACCCGTGAATAAGTGATTGACACCTCAACCATAGAGTGCCTCAATTGGTGTAGTCAATATGTTCAGGTGCTAGCTATTGTTGTAAAGCAACTTGTTCGATGAAGAATGATTTGCCTAATCATTTCTAGAAAATTACACATGCCTTGACTATATCTTTTACTGTTTGGATTGTTCTCTCGCTCTGACCAATGAGCTGAGGATAATAGGTGGTACTCATGTCCTAATAGATTCCATGGGAAGATTGAAATGATTATCAGGAGTCTAAGGTGAATCGAATAGCTTATAATAGGTACAACTGGAATTGATACCACGTGTCTCATGCCAAATTTCAAAATGTTAAGTCTGTCGAAAAGGACCTTATTGAGAAAAATAGATTATAGGTAACAGTTGTGATTCCTCGCATTTCTCGTTCTAGCGAATGTCATTACTTGAATCTTACTTGCCTAAGGTGCTTAGTTTTCATTACTAAAATGTTCATTGCTTGATGATGACTCACTTACTTTCTCTTATCGACACATTTCCATGCTATATGTTGTCAAGTCACAAAACCTTAAATATTTAAGTGATGTGGTGTAGTGGTTGATTTTCAAGATTTGTCCCGATATTGAGTGCTTCTAAAATATTTCATCACGTAGATTGTTATCATGCTAGCAAGAAAATAGATATCAGCTCATACTATGTCGAAGAATGTTTGTTCTAATTTCACTTGTAGATGGGAAGTCATTGATTGTCTGATATGTTCAAACTTGTTGCATCTCTTGATATAGAAGTGAGGTTACTTGGAATTTCTAGAGAACACAATGCCTTAGGGGAAGTTTATATCGATAACCTTAACTTAACCAAATTTTCCTTTAAGGGAAACTCATTGTAGGGAAGTTCACATATTGTTGAGGCCATGTTTAATGAAATGTTCTGCAGTCTCAGTTAGAAGACTTGGTTTATCTCTATAGTGTTGCTTCGTGGGTATTTGCTTTGTATTAAATCTCGTAACTCGGTCTAGCTAGTACTTTTGAAATGATATAGTTTGGATTCTAATCCAAAATAGCGATTCGGAATGTCTCGTGATGTCTTAAGATTTTTGTTGAGTTTTGAAACGTCTTACTATATACTTCTAGTCCTTGTTAGTATTTCTGAAATCCTTATATTGTTTTCTCGTGTCGAGGAATCCTCCTCGTAGATAGTATAGAAAGTCTTTCCTAAAAAGGTCACTGGTCAAATTCTAACTTATCGGTTGAGTGAGTGACGAATGGTGTAGGTATCTATAGAGTGTTAACAAAAAGAAATGTTTATGAACAATTTATCTGATTACAAAGCTTTGCCCTTGAGTGAAGATTGTTTTAGAAAGTTTGATAAGATGCTTGTTACTTTCATGACATAATTCTTCCTGAATTATACATAGGTGATCAGGCCATGTATAATCGAGGACAAATTATGTGATGCTTGGTTTTGTTGAAATGGTATTATGTTTCTCCGAAGTTTTAGATGGTATTCAACGTTTTGTTTTGTAAGATAATGGCTCAATAATTTTTCAGAGTAACATAAAAATCGTTTCGTATGATGATATTAAATTGTTGATAAAATGACTGAAAACCAATTGATGGGGTGGTAACAAAACAACTTGTTTTAAAACTTTATGAAACAATGTTTCTAAAATGGTGTAAAAATAGCTTGAAATAAAATTAAGTGAAGTAATTTCATGAAATGGTAGCAGAATAACTTGGAATAAAATTTGTTGAATGGTTTGTAGGATACATGGGAGAACCTCATAGAGTGGTAATAGTCTCCTAATTGGTCAAGAATAAAATTGGCCTAACCCCTAGTAAGATAGTGATGTATCATCGCGAAATAATTGAAAATTGGGCAATTGGAATAAGGAATGAAATAAACAAAGGTTGTGATTATCGTAGAGATAATAAATGATACAGATTACATTAGCTAGAATGGTACTTATTATCTATTCCTGTTAGTAGTCTAATCATGTCTCAAGTGTAGGAGCAGTAGGCTGTCTAATGACAACAGCTTTGAAACTTTCATAGTCCTTAAATCTATAAGATAGTGTAGTTTCTGTAGTCTTAATGGTAGATGGTAGTGGTGTGTCAATTCATGCACGCTTCCCAAGTGGCAAATCAAATGTATGACTAATAAGCCCACTAGGACTAAGCTTGTAAGTCCTACCAAATGGTATGATCTGTCCCAACAAAATGATAAAAACTGTCCTGATCCTATAGTGAATCAATAGTGATCGTGATGGTGTAGGTGCAACTTTGCCCTCTTCAAAGGGTTCAGTCTCGTCATCTGATGTTATCGGTGTTAAGTCAACTGATGTGAAAATTGTGATAGGGAATGACAGGGCATTCTCCATGTCAAAGTGATGGGATGGGTATCTGAAGGCATTAATGTGACAATTGATTTGAAATGAAAGTAAATAACTCGCAAAATGTGAACAAAATAAAATATATCAAAGCCATAAAACTTATAAAAATACATTTCTCGCAAGAATTGAGTGAAATAATAATTGCCATGTAGAATTTATGAAAACCGTCGTAATTATATAAATATAACAATTTATATACAAAATAAATTTAAAACACTGGGTAAACTAATAATATTATTTTTATAATCTTAATATGAGTATAAAAATATATCTGGACAATTTTTGGAAGTGTCGGATCAAATGTTCAAAATAAATGATTACGCGATAGCGTTTATTTAATAGGAAAATAAATGTTTAATGAAAATGCAAACCCATGCATAAATTGATATGATGACGATGTTGCTAATGATATGTAGACTAAACCTAGTCTATATGAAATGTCCTTGATGATTGTTCATGAATTCGCAGCTAAACCATTAAGGTTACGCGAATTTGATACTCGTAAACCTAGTTTACGAAAAATGATAAATAGTGACTCGTGAATAGTGATTTTCTCCGGGAATGAATAGTGTTTCGTGAATAGTAAAATTTTGAAATACGTTCTCAGAATATTACTTCGGCTCCGAAAACGATGAATAGTAAAATGATGAATAGTAACCGATGAATAGTAAATTCCCGAGATGAATAGTGAAATTTTCAAATTTTGTAAAATGACCTGAAATTACGAATTGTCACAAAAATACCACAGGAACAACTGGTTTGACATTGACAATTATCCAGTTTAGTCGGATTACATCGACGGTTACAACACATCATGATTCGTTGTTATTTGTATTTTCTTTTTCATTTATGTATCGTTTAGTTTATCTGCTATGTAATCCATATTTTCAATTTAATGTTTAATGTATTTTCATTTCCATAGTATACGAATCGTTTAAACATTACATGTATGTGCCATAACTATTTGAATTTATTAAAAAAAAAAAATATATATATATATATATATATATATATATATATATATATAGTCCATCCTTACCACATTTTTTAAAGTAGTTTAAAAAGAAGGAAAAAAGTTAGGTACTTATATATGTGAAAGCCGAGATATATGGTTTTTTAGTTTATCTTGTGGCTGGTTTGAATGTGTGTAGAATTAATTTTGAATTTGAAAAGGTTCTGGAACCAACTACAAAATTGTAAAAAGAGTTCATATGAAGGTCACTGAATAGTCATATCAACGTCATATTTCGTGTAAATTTTAAGCGGCAACGACATTGTCAGTGAGTTGTCATATCAATGTTCGTACTTAAAAATGTCATATTTTGTGTAAAATTTTAAGCGACAACGGCATTGTCAGTGATTTGTCAAATCAATGTTAGTACTTAAAAATTTCATATTTCGTGTAAAATTTTAAGCATACACGACATTGTCAGTGAGTTGTCATATCAATGTTATTAATTAAAAATGTCATATTTCGTGTAAAATTTTAATCTTACACGACATTGTCATTTAGTTGTCAAAATCAATGTCAGGACAAATGTTTTTTTCTGCTAGGAATTGTCCTTCACTTTATAACCTATCTAGAATTGAAATAAACATAGAGTAGCCATGAATTCAAATATTAAGAAGTTCAAGTGTGTATTACATTTTGATGATCAGCATCAAGGTGTCATTATGTATAATGATATGACGTACTCAGGGTTAGCTGGTTTGGTGGTGAAGAAATTCAACTTAGATCCGAATGTTCCGATTTATTTGTCGTATAAGTTGCCTGCATTTGACTATCGTGTTGATATTACTGAAGATGACGAGGTAATGTTTTTTGTTAAATGTGCTTGTAGTGCTTATGATGGAGTGGCACAATTGTTTGTTGTTCAACCCAACAAATAAGACGATTGTGTTTATCTTTTTATCTTATGTGGTTTGTCTTTTAATAATGAACGTTTGTAATTTTATATGAATGAATGTAATTTGGATACATGGGCTAACATTCATTCCAACATTGATAACGAAAATCATATAAATAAGACAACATTAAAGCATACATGACACATATTCAGTGATATGATTATGAATACCAACGATTCTTCCATATGGCTTTATGACGTTCAGCTGCTTTAGCATCCTCATTCTGAAAGTGTTCTTGTTCCGCCCATTCAACCATTTGATCAAAAGTGTAATTTGATTATGTTATGTTCTTTTTTCTGTCTTCGTTGTCACTTGTGTAGTCTGTTATCACATGATCCATCATTTCTGCCAAGGTAGCATTTGGGCATATATAATTTGCAATAATAAAATCGACACCCACATGGTCAATGTAAATTTTCAAGTTGCCTTGTGCTGCTGAAATATCAAACATTACATGCATATCATAGTTGTTTCTTAGTTTGACGGTGCTTGAAATGCCAGTGTGTGGTACTTCATAATAAAGAGCATGAATCTTCCTATCAACGATGTTAAACAAATATTGCTTCAGCTCTTCTAGCTTCATTCTTGGAATACTGATGTTCATCTTCCAACCATTTACATACTTCTGTTTTCCGCCACTGCAAACCAATTGACCATTATTGTGAACAGTAAAATTGAAAATGGTTTGCGTATACGGTGTAGTAGGTTTAGTTTTTTTTCTTGTACCCATCTTTATACCGGACACGCTCTTCAAGTTTTTTTTTCTCTGAACCATTTCATGTAGATACCGGACACGCTCTTCACGCTTTAGTTTTGTTTCTTCTGAAATTACACCAGCAAATGATTCTTCTAGAGAACCATCATTTGGAATCAAAATTGTGCTTAAATCTATCAGATGCTCATAAATGAAAATTTGGAGCTTCCCAACAACTTTTGCGATGTCATACATAACATCAATATCATAATCATTTTCAATTGCTTTCATACCCATTAACGATTTGTTTTGTGGCAATGCGTAATATAGACTGTTGACCCACGTTGGTAATTTTCTCTTTAGATAACTAACCATATCCTGAAAATCAATTTCTGGAACATTGATATTCATGTTTGAACCATCTTGATATGTTACTGGGTTAAGTGTAAACTTTCCGTTGAAGTTGATAGTGAAGTCGAATGTAGGCTTATTAGATGTCGACATTTGATGAATGAAAGAAGTAACAATTGAATTTGATTCATTGAAACCACAAAGTAGTATATACATATATATATATATATATATATATATATATATATATATATATATATATATATATATATATAGGGTAGGGTTAAAATGAAAAGTTTCTTATAATGAAAAGAATGAGAAGGCATGTGGAGGTGACATGTGTCACCTTTGCCACATCACCATGCCATGTGTCACCCCCACCCCCACCCCACCCCCACCCACCCACCCACCCCCCCCCCCCCCCCCCCCCCCCCGCAAAAAAATTTTTTTTCCCGCCAAAAAATAATTTTTTTTTGGGCAAAAAAAATTTTTTTTTTTCCCGCAAAAAAATTCCCGCCAAAATTTATTACTGCATCACAGTTATAAAAATACTGCATCACAATCATAATTGTGATGCAGTAATTTATAACATTAATGCACTAAAATCATGATTATGATGCAGTAAATTTATAACCGTGATGCAGTAACTTATAACCTTAATGCACTAATAAGTTTTGGTGCATCTTTATTATAAGTTACTGCATCATTCCACAAAAGGTGTAGATTGGCGGGAACACCCTGACCCCGGGTGCCTTTTGGCACCAGCTATTGTCCACCCCACAAGGAATAGCTCCGGCAACTCTCCTGGCCTAGTGGGGCACCAACTAGAGTGAGCACGAGCCAAGACTCGGACCCCTAAGCTCTTATTCCACAAAGTCTCTCCAGTGTGTCCACAGGTTTTGCGGAGGTGGGTACCTATATGAAACAAATGCCAAGGATGGGACTTGATCTTGGGTCAATTGACTCAAGCACAAGTGCTCCAACCATTGGACTAATGCTCCATTGGTAAGTTACTGCATCATAGTTAATAGTTCAGTGCATCAACTATGATGCACTAAAATCAAGGTTATAACCTTAAATGCACTAAAATCATGATTGTGATGCAGTAACTTTATAACTGTAATGCAGTAAGTTATAACCTTAATGCACTAAAATCATAATTGTGACGCAGTAACTTATAACCTTAATGCACCAATAAGTTTTGGTGCATCTTTATTATAAGTTACTGCATCATTCCACAAAAGGTGTAGATTGGCGGGAACACCCTGACCCCGGGTGCCTTTTGGCACCAGCCATTGTCCACCCCACAAGGAATAGCTCCGGCAACTCTCCTGGCCTAGTGGGGCACCAACTAGAGTGAGCACGAGCCAAGACTCGGACCCTTAAGCTCTTATTCCACAAAGTCTCTCCAGTGTGTCCACAGGTTTTGCGGAGGTGGGTACCTATATGAAACAAATGCCAAGGATGGGACTTGATCTTGGGTCAATTGACTCAAGCACAAGTGCTCCAACCATTGGACTAATGCTCCATTGGTAAGTTACTGCATCATAGTTAATAGTTCAGTGCATCAACTATGATGCACTAAAATCAAGGTTATAACCTTAAATGCACTAAAATCATGATTGTGATGCAGTAACTTTATAACTGTAATGCAGTAAGTTATAACCTTAATGCACTAAAATCATAATTGTGACGCAGTAACTTATAACCTTAATGCACCAATAAGTTTTGGTGCATCTTTATTATAAGTTACTGCATCATAGTTAATAGTTAAGTGCATCAACTATGATGCACTAAAATGAAGGTTATAACATTAATGCACTAAATCATGATTGTGATGCAGTAACTTTATAACTGTGATGCAGTCATTTATAACCTTGATGCACTAAATTCATAATTGTGATGCAGTAAAAAAATTTGGCGGGAAATTTTTGTAGGGAAAAAAAAATTTGCCCCAAAAAAAAATTTTTTTTTGGCGGGAAATTTTTTGGGGGGGGGGGTGGGGTATGGTGATGTGGCATGATGATGTGGCAAAGGTGACACATGTCACCTCCACATGCCTTCTCATTCTTTTCATTATAAGAATTTTTTCATAATAACCCAAACCTATATATATATATATATATATATATATATATATATATATATATAGATTTGCGTTCATGTAGTGACCGGTATTAAAATAAAAACAATAGGAACCAATCAAAATTAAACACACGTAATTTATAACTTTAATTTAAAGAGAAATTATAAAATGATCAAAAGGGCACTTTGGACATTTAACTACTTCCTAAATTATTTCTTAAACGTAAATATCTCACTAAATATTTCTTTACAACTTTGAAACCACCCATTTCTCTTCAGTCACATCTAAATCTGACCTTCTCTCTCATTTGAAGCCACCATCATCCCTTTCCATTTCTAACATATCAGTCGTAAAAACGTTCCTACCCAAAAACAACTCACACGTTCCTAGATCTGTAAAAACGTTCCTACTCAAAAACCACTTTGAAAAATCATCCCTAAAAGCTAGTGATACTCGTTTAGGTGCTGTGTATAATTTCGAGTTTATAACCGAGCGCTATTACGGATTGATACCAAATTTAGTTTGATATGCTAAGGTTATTGGTTGATGGGTCTTTGATCGAAACCATATCAGTCGATTTTATCAAAGTTAAAGATTTATACTACTTTATTTTTTTATAATTTGTTTCGGTTTTGATAATGATGACTTAATTGTTTTGAGTTGAGTCAATTCGTAACTCATACACGTGGGAGGTCAAGCCCTCTTTGCAATGAACTTGCATCTCACTCGATCTCGTATTGCTCTTTCGATCTTGTGCTTTAGTTTCGTTAGTGTAGAGATGGGGAAAATGGAGGAATATTAATGCTCAGTGAGGGCACAATTTTTATTTTTTGGCTCTTACGTAGGGTAATTAATGGAGAGTTAGATAATACTCATTATATTTTTGTTTTCCTTCAAAAACATATGACTACTTTGTTTCTCCAACCTCATGAAATTAAACTTTTTTGTTTGTGTATCAAAAACTAAGTGTTTAATTTAAAATTTAGCATAAATGTTAATGTGTCATTACAAATGTATATGCAACTAAATGTTTCATAAACTTAGTTTATCAAGAAAAATGTGTTATGAAATTAATGTGTCACTACAAATGTTTCAAAAGGATGAGTGTATCAAAGAAAATGTGTCACTAAAAACGTATTATGAAATTAAGTGTGTCAAAATAATTAGTTTTCCACTATTAATGTGTCATAAAAGTTAATGTGTCTCCACAAATGTATCTTAAAATTTAGTGTGCCACTATATATGTATCAATAAAATTAGTGTGATAAATATAGTATGTCATCACAAATGTATTAAAAGTTTGTAGTTTGTCATTACAAACGTGTTAAAAAAAATATGTGTATCCCTATACGTTTATCAAACAACTCACAAAAAAGTGTAAATATTGGTGCGTCACTTAATAAAATCGATATATGACACTTACTTTGTGAATCACTATTAATTAGTAGGTATTAATATTGCAAAAGTTTATAATATAAATGAAATATGCATCACCTTTTTTAACAAAAATTGTATCACCTTTTTACTAGAAAAGTAACGTAATTAGCCACAAATTCTAAAAATAAAAAATAACAATGTATAAAATTGTATCACCTTTTTACTAGAAAAGTATCACTTTTTACGATGATTAAATATTTAATTGTTACGAATAAAGTTAACACTATAATAATATAAAATAATAAATGCAAGTGACGATTTGATAAAGTCAAAATACCAGGGTTGTATTAAAAGCTCCTTGTCTTATGCCATCCAAATTGGTGTACCATTTTGCCCTTGTTATTTAATTAGTATTTACTAGAGTGCCATTCATTTCAAATAATATGATCTAGATACATCAAGTTTGATCCAATGATCCACAATTGTCCATATTGTTTTTATTTTAAGCTTGGTCATCACAAGAACACCTCCCTATATATATATATATATATATATATATATATATATATACATATAATATGATACCATAAAGGTGCTTAGTCATTTCTTTGTCAGAATAGGTGAATGAGTAATCAAATCAGTTTTTTTATGATTAAAGCTGAAAACACAAGCAGAACAGACCCAAACTCACTAACTAGTCAAATATTGTGTTATCAAATCAACATTGTAAATGATCATGTTTTTGTGAGTTGTCATTTGTACTTTTTTAAATAAGGTGGTTGTGGAAATACATACTAGCATTACAGAAAAAAAAACATACATCTCCGATGCATAACATAAACATAACATATGTTACAAAATAAATACAATTATAGAAAAAAACATATAAAAAAGTACTACTTGGTTTACAGACCAAATAAATTAAACCAACTATTATTCGATGCCCGAGTGTTTTGATCATTTAAATGTTGAGAGGCGTATGGTTGGGAGTCGTATTGTTCATAACCTTGAGACGCGTTTTGATGAGCATTTTGTTCATGACTTGGTTGACCTTGGTCATATGGGTCTGTTGTGTAAAACATTTGATCATATGGTTGCGGTGAGTATGTGTTTTGCTCAAATGGTTGCGTTGGGTATGAGTCATAATTAGGAAAGCTGTGATCATGTGTTTGAGTCGGGTATGAGTCGAACGAAGGTGGAGTTTCATGTTGCTCGTTAACTGATTTTTTTTGGGTATTGTTTCCGTTTGAGTGGATCAGGGATAAATGGTTTTTTACATTGCCCACGTAGGTGGCCCGCTTCACCACACCTACCACAATGTGTAAGTCGTGGTTTCTCACCCTGAGATCGTATACGACCAATATTTTTTGGCTGACCATGTTGTGGGTTGTCCATTCGTGGAGGAGTGATGGGTTGTATATACCCTGGATACTCCCATTCATGAAACTCTCCAACAAAATTAACCGACTCTGCGTACGTCACCTGGTATAACAAATTGCACACAATCTGTTTGATTCAAAAACCTAGTAATAGCAATAACGTGACCACAAGGTATGCCGGAAAGCTGCCATTTGCGGCAGTCACATGACATGTTCTCTAAGTTCACTTCACGATTGTATCGCCCATAATAAACCTGGAACCGATTTTCATTAACCCCATATACACTCCAAGTTGCGCTTTTTATTTCTCTCTTATCCACCTTATGGGCAGCCCAATCTGTTATTTCATACTTCATTTTCGCTATATGAACAAAAAGACATGAATAAGTTACTTTGTAGCAAACAAAACCATTTAAAAAATATATTTTCTTTTGGAAGATAAATACCTGCAACTTGTCTCCATTTAAAATACCAATCTTGCACCATTGATCGATATTGCTCGGTCAACATTGTGATTGGAAGCTTCCTTGATTTTACGGTACAAGCATTAACAGACTCAACGCTGTTAGATGTACAATAATTGTAACGAGTGCATGGGCAATACGCTCTGGACCATCTTCGCACATCTGCTTCAAGTAACTTGTTGTATGCCTCAGGCTCAACAGCATGCAGAATTTTGCATCTGACTATCAAATTCTTCAGGTGTATACGCTTTGCATATGCTCTAATATAGCCCCTTTGTTTTTTTTAAAGAAATGTTCATCAAAAGATGACGACAACAAATACCATGAAACGCCAATGGGTATTCATTGCGTACTGCTAACGCAATGGCAGGATGCCTATCAGATATTATAACCAAATTCTAGTTAGCGCCTATGCATTCTTTAAGTACTGAAAACCACCATGACCAACATTCACCAGTATCCCCTCTGCATATACCATAAGCAATTGGCACAATTTGGTTATTTCCATCCATGCCTATTGCTAATGATGCGCGTATAACGCGTTCGGGGTCAAAGGAACTTCCTTTTCGTAGAGGAAGTTTTTCAACACCCTAGGCAGTGAACCTAATCGTTGTAGTGTAGTATTGGGTAAGCCTCGAGTATTGATATCGTTCTCTAGGGGAATAAGAATGCTAGTGATAGATGTACTACGCTAAGGTTTGAGGTTGAGGAAGATTTTTTTTATCTTTTTATATTTTTTTATAAAGCTAAGGGTAAAATCTCGGGGTTTGGATTTGGGGGTTAGTACTTCTACCGATTACTCTACTTATCTAATTTATCTAAACTAAGGGGTAGTCTATGTCTATTGATGTGTGCTCGTATGATGATTAAAAATGTGTCTACCTAGATACTATTACTCCCTAGTTATCTTTTATTGGTGGTTGAATTGTCACGTCCTTATTCTTAACGCGTTGTATTTTCTAAAGTCGTAGGGTATGCTTTTATCCCTAACTCTTTGAGAATACCTTAAGATTATTGCCTATGAGATCTCTAGGATTCATAAACTAACACTAAGGTTATCTTTGGATATTTAGCCTACAATTACGCTAGGTGGTTATAAACTAAGGATCACAAAGATTACTCAAGCATTAAAAACACAACGATGGCCTAGTGTAATCCTAAGCCAATTACAATAAGATAAGAGACAAACAATCAATAATTAAGAACTAGGTTTCATAGATCTAAGCAAACACATAAGAAATTTAGCCGGACATGTTAAACATGCAAGCATACAAACATACAATTGAAGACATAATGAAATCAATGAAGTAAATAACTTATCTTGATGTAAAATAGGGTATGAGAACCCTAAAATACTGTCCAAACCGGACCAAAATCGTTTTAGATTTTTACTCCACAAGTCTACCTCCTAAAAGTCTGAAAATTCAATTCATATATATAATTTTACAACTGCGACGGTGTCACCTTATAGTTGGGACGCCGTCAGATCGCCGCCATTAGGGTTTCGTCTTGGCCAAGTCATCATTGGGACGGCGTCACATTGTGGTTGTGACGCCGTCAGTCTTCAGCAGTGACGTCGTCTGAATCTGGATCTAGGCCGTCTGAGAAGAAAAGTCTTCGTGACGCCCTTACTCCTCAAAGCGTGACGCCGTCAAGCGTAAAATAGCAAATTCGCTCCTGAGTCGTCACAAAATAGGGACGGCGTCGCCCTCTATTTGGGACGCCGTCAGGTGTTATTCCAGCAGCTTGAGTGTCTTGATCTTGACTTAGCCATTTTCTTTATATATTCACTCCTTTTCGTCAAAAAATGCATCATTCCAGCATTTTGCTTCCAATAGACCTGAAAAGTGAAAAGGAACGAAATTAAGGAGTAACGGATATAAAAGTGGGTGATTAAAGGCTTAAATGACCCCTTAAAAGTGTACGTTTTAAATCCTTATCAAATATCCCTACACTTGGTATTTGCTTGTCCTCAAGCAAATGTGCTTTTGGCCAATTCAATTTATAAGTTAGGGGGCATAAAGCATTGGTTTAACATAATTCATGACATGTAAAAGCACCGCAATAGTCATAACAAGCACAGAAATTATATACTAGCACCTCACAAGTGGTGTTTGAATTCTCTCATCTCTCGGGTGTATATGAAATATATCAAATGGAAATGGAAGATAAACACTCATTAACCGATCATAGTACATAGATTACCATAGGCTTGAGACTAGATCAAACCTCCACCGCTTTGGCGTAAGCACCTAGGAACAACTATCTAAGAGGTCTTTTAAAGGGTTGTAACGTTAGGCTACGGTTAGGGAAACAAAGGGTTTGGTTGGATAGGCGATTTAGTGGTGGCAAGTCAAAAATCTTTATGTTACAAGCATGAAAAGAATGGCGTTGCTAAGCCAAGACTCGACTCTCTAAACTCTAGATAATTTGAAACAAACAAACATAAATATAAAGATAGATGTAGGATGGTAGCTCGTATGTTTTTTTTTTGGGTGAAGGCTGAATATACGTAACAAACTTTCTCAAATATACCGATGTACGTAACATACTTATTTTATTATTTATGTACGTAATATACTTTCAAATACTCACCAATGTACGTAATATTGACAGGTTACCAAGTTTTAAAGTTACAACATTGGTCCCTGTCGTTTGCATTCACTTTCACCGTTAGTCATTTGACATTTTTTCACTTAAAAAAATTACAGTAACGGTCCTTGTAGTTTGCTTTGACTTTCACCATTAGTCCTTTGTCTTTCATCTTTTTTATATACGTTTTTTACGCATTTTTATACACATTTTTTTACATATTTTTATACATGTTTTTTACACACGTTTTTATATACATTTTTTTTACACATTTATATACACGTTGTTTACACGTTTTTACACACGTTTTTATATACGTTTTTATGTACGTTTTTATCATGTTTTTATACACGTTTTTTACACACGTTTTTATATACGTTTTTTACATGTTTTTATACACGTTTTTTACGCACATTTTTATATACGTTTTTTACATGTTTTTATACACGTTTTTTACACACGTTTTTATATACGTTTTTTACATGTTTTTATACACATTTTTTACACACATTTTTATATACGTTTTTTACATGTTTTTATACACGTTTTTTACACACGTTTTTATATACGTTTTTTACATGTTTTTATCACGTTTTTATATACGTTTTTACATGTTTTTACACACGTTTTTATATACGTTTTTTACATGTTTTTATACACGTTTTTACACACGTTTTTATATACGTTTTTCACACGTTTTTATACATGTTTTTATACACGTTTTTATGTACATGTGTAAAAACATGTAAAAACGTATTTAAAAACGTGTGTAAAAAATGTGTATAAAAACATGTAAAAAACGTATATAAAAACGTGTGTAAAAAACGTGTATAAAAACATATAAAAAACGTATATAAAAACGTGTGTAAAAAACGTGTATAAAAACATGTAAAAAAACGTATATAAAAACGTGTGTAAAAAACGTGTATAAAAACATGTAAAAAAACGTATATAAAAACGTGTATAAAAACATGATAAAAACGTACATAAAACGTATATAAAAACGTGTGTAAAAACGTGTAAACAACGTGCATATAAATGTGTAAAAAAATTGTATATAAAAACGTGTGTAAAAAACGTGTATAAAAATATGTAAAAAAATGTGTATAAAAACGCGTAAAAAATGTATATAAAAAAGATGAAAGACAAAGGACTAATGGTGAAAGTCAAAGCAAACTACAAGGACCGTTACTGTAATTTTTTTAAGTGAAAAAATATCAAATGACTAACGGTGAAAGTGAATGCAAACGACAGGGACCAATGTTGTAACTTTAAAACTTGGTAACCTGTCAATATTACGTACATTGGTGAGTATTTGAAAGTATATTACGTACATAAATAATAAAATAAGTATGTTACGTACGTCGATATATTTGAGAAAGTTTGTTACGTATATTCAGCCTTCACCCTTTTTTTTTGCATACACTTTTACTCTACCATCCTCTACGATAACATCAAAATATAAGGGATTTATAGGCACATCCCTACACTTGAGTTTTTATTACTCTAACACTAATTTAACCCGAATTGAAAAAATCAAAACACTTGGAGTACATTATTACGTAAATAAAGGGAATTTGAATTTAACGTTCTTTCCCGTCACTCCATAAAATTTAACTTTACCCATGAGTCCCAATCGTCCCAAAACTGTGTACAAAAGATATGAATCGACTTAGCAAACATGCAAGTAACTAGATAATTGAACTATGGGTTTAGTATGATAACAATAATGCACTAAAAGTGAGTGCATACAAGGTAGGCTAAGGCGATTTGGGTGTACATTTGGGGGTGGATTGTAAACAATGCTCTTCATTGATATTCCGGAAAATCGAAACATCACGAGAACCGCGAAAAGGATAGGCTCTGAGGGGTTAACTAGGGGTATCGTGTACTAAAGATGAGTACAACGCAAGGGTGTGGGGGAATTACTCAACCGATGTGAAAGAAGTAATTATAATACGGGTATCAAACAAGGGTTATCCTAATGCCTCTTATCATTTAGTTATTTCTAACTACACAAGTGTAGTCTCACTAGCGATCTCGGAATGCATCACAAAACAAGTTCTAGAATCTATTATACTACCGGTACACTCTCGAAGCATTAAAGGTGAATGCTTTAATTCCTATAGATCTAGGGGCGAACCTCACATTTTTGGGGTGGAATTTGAGTGGTAAAGGGTTTTTGTGCTAGTCATATAACTCCTACCCATGAGACGCTTTATTAAGACTAAATGATCAAAGGTAAGCATAGCTTCAAAGTTCCCGTTTTATTCTCCCTCCCTACACTTAAACTGAACATTATCCCCAATGTTCCCCGAAAGTATCAAAGTTGTGATAATGGTAGGTAATTAAAAGAGAAAGAAACTAGTACTCCCCTGATTAGCTCGATAGGATCCGTGCGAAGTAGTGGTTAAATTATTTCCAAGAAGAATGTATGCGTGGTAAGCTCCTTCCAATCATTATGTTTCTTCTTCTTGATAAATAAAACCTGCACACTTTAAGAAAATAGACGAAACCTTCGCGTAAAATCGGCGATAAAATTATATATGACTCTACTAAACTAGGATATAATGCTTGTGGAATGGATGTTTGCAAAATTTCTGGAAAATTAAGACCTGAGAATTTCCAAAAATTTATAAGTAGCACAGAAAACGAGAGAAAGTTAGATAAGCTGTTTCTACTCCTCCTGACGTCCTCAGGTTATCCTGACAGAAAGTGGTCTGCTACGTTTTTCTGGAAAAATTACACCTTTAAAATCTGGAAAAATTCCTGCAAAACATCCATTATGACTCGACACAAGCATTTGACTCTAACAAACACACATATATATCATTTTCACTAATCGTAGTTCTCATGTTTACGTTCTTTTAAAAACGTGTGTAATCCTCCCTACACTTATCCTTTTTGTAAAATACCTTTATATGTAATTAAGACGAGGTTAAAGACAAAATAAAGCATTTTCACAAGTTCAAACATGAGGACATACAATAATGAAAAGATATATGACACACAAACAAGCAAACAATTAAGCATGGGTTATCTCCCACGAAGCGCTTTTCTTTATTTATGAGTCTTGTAGCTAGACTCGAAGTCGTGCTCCTACGTGACTTCATTGCCGTCACCTTCTTCCTCATGACGGTCTCTATTGGGGTTTTCCATGTTATAGTAATGCCCTATTATGCATCTTTCTAAGAAGTCATCTTCTCCCCAATCGGTTCTATATTCCGGTCCTAGTTTCAAGCAATCCTTATAGAACCCAAAAATCTTATTCATCACATAATCTACTCCTTTCTCCTTATCTTCCTCATTCCTATAGTAGACCGATAGCTTAAGTTCCTTTTCATCATTGGATAGTGATGAAAATTTCTCAATCTTAAATGGCATTTGGTAAGCTACGTCATCGGTCTCATCCTTGAATCTAACTATCCCTAACGACGGATCATAAGTTATCCCGGTGTTTTCTATGAAAGGCTTTCCTAGAATTACGTGGGACAAGCTAGGATCTATGACCGTACTAATATCCTCCATAATTATGAAATCCGCAGGGTACATGAAACTACCTACATAGACAGGCAATCCCTTAACTCTACCAAGAAATTTACAACTAACCCTAGGATCATCGGGGTCTTTCCTATTTGGGATAGGTTTCTTCATTACCCAATTATAGTAGGTGCTAGTCATGATGTTTATTGGGGACTTGCGATCAATGTAGGCCTTTGCCACAAAAAGATGTCATATGCAACATGGTATGTTGAGATTCCAAGGGTTCCCAAATTTGATCCGAGGGCTTTTCCTAACATACATGTAACGGAGGTCGCGTACTAAGTGTGGGTGGCGAGAGAGTTCCTCTTCCGTAGGAAACCTGTTGAAATATTCATCACCTACTTCGTTGGTCGATTCTTCCTTAGGAGTTTCACTAACCTCAAGTATAGTCTCATGGTTTGTTTCGTCATTAGTCCTATTTGGTTTCACTAGGGTGATGGTATTGACGAATTGAACGTGCTTGGCTAACTTACTTTGGTCCTTAATTTTCACAACGGAAGCTTCAGGAGAATGAGTCTAGATGGCATTAACCTTTTCGGTGATCTTCCTATCACTATTGGTCATAGCTTTTAAAAGGTTATCTATCTTCCTATCCATCTCGGCTTGTTGTTGGTTAAAGCGGTCTGAAAGCTTGGCTATTTGAGCTTCTTGGGATGTAACTAGGTGTTGCAACATCCCTTCTATGTTTTTTTGGCTAGGGCCGTGGGACCATGGGGAATCATTAGAGGTGAATTATTTGGTTTGTCCCAAATTGTATTCGGGTTTTCCCTCCATCCTTCTCGGGCATCATTTAAAGTCCTAGGTCCGGGTGTTGTGGGGAATCTTCCTACCATTCCATTGGTACGCGAGGATGCGTAGTCAACGGAAGCTTGTTCGAGGAGTCTTGTGCAAGTACGAGTGTCATGGGGACCACTACATAGCTCATACAAGGAAGAGACTTTGTTCACTTGGCGTGAAGACTTAGGATTTTTGTAGGAGCTCATTAGAAATTTGACTTAATCTTTAAGCTCGAGCATCCTAAGATAGGAACTTTGTGAGTCAATGGGAGGCAAGGAGATTGCCTTGACGGTTTTGGGAAACTCACGGGGGTCATTCCAACTATCGTTTTCATAGAGGGCAAGGTCCTCTATTGTACCTCACGATTCTTCCGCGGTGAGATCACTAAGTTTACCACCGGCCGCTTGGTCGATGGATTGCTTAGTTAAGAAGTTGACATGATCGTAAAAGATTTGGACTTGAAGCCAAAGATCGATGCCGTGATGAGGGAGTTTATGGAGCAAGTCCTTGAATCGAGTCCACGCCTCGTAGAGAGATTCACCTTGACGTTGTTGGAACATCAAGATTTCATTCCTAAGTTTAGTAGTTCTCACCGGTGGGAAAAATTGGGCAAGGAAATGAGTAGTGAGATAATCCCAACTTGAGATGGATCTGGCGGGAAGTCGCTCCAGCCAATTACTAGCTTGGTCCTGTAGAGAGAATTGGAAGAGACGCAAGCGCGTAGTCTCCCGAGTACTAGCATCAAGGTCGATGGAATCGACTATTTTAAGGAAATCCTTGAGATGCTGATTAGGATCTTCGGAACGAAGTCCATGGAATGCACATCCGTTTTGCACCAACCGGATGGTGTTGGATCGCAGGGCCGTAGTTTGAGCTTGATCGGGGATCTCAATAGTGTTCCTATAGCCTTGGTGGCTTGGTCTAGAGTATTCACCAAGAGTACGGCCCCTTGGCGGGTCATTGATTGGTGGATCGATGAGTGGTGGCGGGTTATCACCTTCCATGATGAAAAGTGATGGGATTACTAACAAAGGTCACGAAGAAGGGGGATAGACTATGAGGAAGCTAAAAATAAGAAGAAAAAAAACTTACTTGATAGGAATAAAGCAAGGAAACCTAAACGAGATGGAAATCTAACTAGCTATTCTATTCCCCGGCTGTGGCGCCAAAAACTTGATGCGCGTATAACGCGTTCGGGGTCAAAGGAACTTCCTTTTCGTCGAGCAAGTTTTTCAACACCCTAGGCAGTGAACCTAATCGTTGTAGTGTAGTATTGGGTAAGCCTCGGGTATTGATATCGTTCTCTAGGGGAATAGGAATGCTAGTGAGAGATGTACTACACTAAGGTTTGAGGTTGAGGAAGATTTTTTTTTTATATTTTTATATTTTTTTATAAAGCTAAGGGTAAAATCTTTAGATTTGGGGGTTAGTACTTCTACCGATTACTCTACTTATCTAATTTATCTAAACTAAGGGGTAGTCTATGTCTATTGATGTGTGCTCGTATGATGATTAAAAATGTGTCTACCTAGATACTATTACTCCCTAGTTATCTTTTATTGGTGGTTGAATTGTCACGTCCTTATTCTTAACGCGTTGTGTTTTCTAAGGTCGTAGGGTATGCTTTTATCCCTAACTCTTTGAGAATACCTTAAGGTTATTGCCTACGAGATCTCTAGGATTCATAAACTAACACTAAGGTTATCTTTGGATATTTAGCCTACAATTACGCTAGGTGGTTATAAACTAAGGATCACAAAGATTACTCAAGCATTAAAAACACAACGATGACCTAGTGCAATCCTAAGCCAATTACAATTAAGATAAGAGACAACCAATCAATAATTAATAACTAGGTTTCATAGATCTAATCAAACACACAAGAAATTTAGCCAGACATGTTAAACATGCAAGCATACACACATACAATTGAAGACATAATGAAATCAATGAAGTAAATAACTTATCTTGATATAAAATAGGGCATGAGAACCCTAAAATATTGTCCAAACTGGACCAAAATCGTTTTAGGTTTTTACTCCACAAGTCTACATCCTAAAAGTCTGAAAATTCGATTTTTATATATAATTTTACAACTGCGACGGCGTCACCTTATAGTTGGGACGTCGTCAGATCGCCGCCATTAGGGTTTCGTTTTGACCAAGTCATCATTGGGACGGCGTCACGTTGTGGTTGTGACGCCGTCAGTCTTCAGCAGTGACGTCGTATGAATCTGGATCTAGGCCGTCTGAGAAGAAAAGTCTTCGTGATGCCCTTACTCTTCAAAGCCTGACGCCGTCAGGCGCAAAATAGCAAATTCGCTCCTTAGTCATCACAAAATAGGGATGGCGTCGCCCTCTGTTTGGGACGCCGTCAGGTGTTATTCCAGCAGCTTTAGTGTCTTGATTTTGACTTAGCCATTTTCTTCATATATTCACTCCTTTTCGTCCAAAAATGCATCATTCCAGCATTTTGCTTCCAAGAGACCTAAAAAGTGAAAAGGAACCAAATTAAGCAGTAACTGATATAAAAGTGGGCGATTAAGGGCTTAAGTATGTTTCGATAAGTTATTAACGTGTGTGTGTATATACATATATATTTATATATATATATATATATATATATATATATATATATATATATATATATATATATATATATATATATGTATATATATATATATGTATATATATATATGTATATATATATATATATGTATATATATATATATATATGTATATATATGTATATATATATATATATATATATGTATATATATGTATATATATATATATATATATATATATATATGTATATACATATATATATATATATATATATATATATACATATATATACATATATATATATATATACATATATATATATATATACATATATATATATACATATATATATATATACATATATATATATATATATACATATATATATATATATATATATATATATATATTTATATATAAGTTTCGAGAAGTATATCTTGTTTGTAAGTTGTAAAAATAGTTTATATAATTATTGAAAACTCGTATGGCTTGGTGTGAAAATTTCTATTTAATTAGTTTGATTAATGTCAAAAGTTTGTAAAAAAAATTCGCGAAAATATATGTTTTTCCAAGTTTATGTTTTCATATAGTTATGAGATGTGATATATCTTTTTAAGTTAGGTTGTAATATATGCAGGTTACTTGTTTTGATTTATTTCGTGTCCAATTATTACCTCGTGTTTAGTATTAACGTTGACGGAATTTTGTATGTCGGGCTGCTTACGAAAATGTTGAGTGTTTATTATGTCGCGTGCAAATATTACTTGGCGAGTGGTGTGCATACTCGAGTTGACACAAAACCAAATGGGTTTGTTGTTGTAATTTGCGATTAAGCACACTCCGGGTGGGTTAATCAGATTGAACGTGCCCTGGTGGGCAATTGTAAAGCCAAACGGGCCTTGCTGAAGTTAGTGGGCCTCACAGCCCATTTGACAACTAGACAATTACACTATGTGGACAGGACTTGGGCCCGAGGGTTAAAATCTCACCATTAGCCCAAGAATGTGATACAACTTTTATCCAATATGTGATTTGTGGAAACGTTTCGACACAAGCATTGAACCAATTGTAGGGAATGTAACTGAGGTCAAACCATAACTCATCTAGAGACCTATGTGAGTGCTTCGAGACTCACACGAGTCCTTCACGACCGTGTCGTGGTCTAGTGTTACATGAGGTGACAAACTTTCCATCGAGTGTTTCCACTCGACTCGAAGTAAATCAATTCAAAGTACTTCTGTAGTTTCTTGATTTAACAATAAAATTCAAAATGAACGACCTCGACAAGTATCCCACATGAGGACACTATTATCCGAGTGATACCAAAAACCAGGAGTGAGTGTTTTCTTATATCTACCGGGTACAACCCAGCTTGAGTAAGAGGGGACTTGACACCTATCACCCTTACGGGTTTTGAGGTGGTACGAGACAACACGAACAAGCATCAAACACCTCGAGTGGGGGTTTCGTCACAACCGAGACACACAAATAAGCAAAACAAACACCCTCGAGGTGCTTTTCCGTTGTGAACCGTCTCGACAACTAAACCCACCCATAGTGGGTTTGGCTTTTACTGAAACTAACAAACACACCCCTAGGGTGTTTTATTTTCTCAGTCGAGCTATTCACAAGGACGAAGGAAAAGCAAGTCAAACCCACCCTCAATTCGACAAACTACAACTTAAGCCTTAACTAATATAAGTCGGGTACATTGCTAATAAGCCAAAACCGAATAAGCTGAGGATCGAATGAACTGAGATAGGAGTCGAAAACCAACCGTTAAATCGATTACCACATTGAGCCAAATACACGAAATTTTACTAAGTTGATTTCGTTTTAATTTTTACCACGCATAATTACGAACAACACTTTTTCTTTTTCAAGTTCATGACCAATTTAATCCCACCTATTTTATTTCCAACCAATCGGTTTCAAGAAAATAAATCATAAAATTGACAATAAAACTAACAAGTTTATTAATGAATGGATATCAGTAATTTACAAAGTAAGAAGAAATTAAGGAAACCCTTACAATGGTATGGTTCGATTTGAATACATGAAACCACATAGATTTTGTACAAGCGCCCAAGCCGACCCAAACAGGAAACCACCATCATTTACCCTTTCGATTTTTTATAACGAATTTGATGTATAGCTTTCCTTTGGGTCGCTGGTTGGTTAAAAAGGAAAAAAAAAACGAGATAGTTAAACCATCTTTCTTTGCTTCGATTTGTGAGGATCCGTTTTAAGCCAAGGTCTCGTGAGCCATGGAAGGTCGAGGCACGGCCGTAAGGGAAAAAAAGGAGATGACAGTGATCTATCATTCTTTGACCATGAGGAGGAGTGAAAGAAGAAAGTAAGAGGACATGCATTAGGTTGTATTAGATCTTAGGGAAGAAAGAGGCGACAAAAAATATACATAATCATAGTAAGTGAGGTGAGTGGGGCGACTAGGTTTATGATAAGAAGAGGTAGGTTTTGTTTTATTATTAATGAGTGTGTTAGTTGTACCCCGTGTTTTGTCGATTTTTCGCGTAAAATTACCTTCCCGGTGCCCGTAACATATATAAATTATATTTTCATAAATGTTTTCGAGAGTGCCTTAAGATGGTATCATCATTGTTTAGAATTTAGAGTATATCAGTTTTGTCGTTATTGCGTCGGTGTCAGTATGCGTGCGGCGACGTGGTTTTCTTGAAAACACGAGATAACATCTCGTTTTTGTTCGTAAATCATCAGTAAATGTTGAAAAGTGATCATTTCACTTATTTCAATATAAAATATCATTTATGTGTGTTACTGCGTTCCACAGTGCGCGGGATATCTTCCCAGAACAATTATGTAAGCTCACGTATGTTTTGAAGTTATCAACTAGGCAATAATAATTTCATATTTATTATTAAAACTTTTACTGGGGAATTTCTGTGTGTGCGGTATCGTGTTTTCAAAGAAACGAGATGACCTCTTTTTGAATTTTAAGTATCGATAACTATTAGAAAATAACCAATTTGCATTTTCTGACGTAATAAATAGTATTATAATAATCCGGAAATTTACTGTTGTTATAAAGAAGTTTCTCAACATAACGAGTCAACTCGATCAGCAAGTTATTTGCAAGTGTGACCTCAACTTCTAATTCGCTCGTAGTCGTCTAACAATTGTTTGACGCAGTTCATCTGCAGAATTAGCCATAGTTTTTGAACTTGAAAGTATTTGTGTGTGTATGAGTAGTGTGTATTGTATCTGAAAACGTAGGTGATATATAAATGAAAATCTATGGCAGTATCTGTGTAAAATTAAAAGTCACAACGTTACTGTCATTGAGTATTCATAACAATGTATGTAAAAAGCTTATGAATTGTCAAATCAAGGCATATTTCACTTTAAACTTTAACGTATCATGACGTTGTCATTGAGAAGTAATTTCAATGTTTGTAACATGCCATATTTCATGTAAAATTATAAACGATAAATGACTTTGTGTTTGAGTAGTCTCACAATGTACGTACTGTTTCAACCAAAATAGTGTGGAATCTAATCAACTGTGTAAATGACCAATGTAAATTGAATAGTAATTTCAGCTTTTTATTTAGGAAAGTACGACAATGTCTTTCTAGTCACATTAAAAATGCATGGAATATATTACAAGATACGTAAAATACATTACAGGTTAACTAGGAAATAAGAAAAACACATAAACCGTTCTACTTTGTTAAAAAAACCAAGGCTTTTGTTTATTTTAGTTTGGTTTTTGTTTTTTTAGGGTTTTGTCTGTAAGATTCTAAGTTGGAAATGCTTTCTATTTGAGTATTCATATCAATGTCAATACTCAAGTAATGAATTATCATGGTTCAAAAAAGTTATTTTTTTAACAAAATAAATAAGAATCAAAAGACAATATCAAAGCATATGTGATACATATAGAAAGCTGATTTATTCAAACGTTTCTTACATATATCAAATTTGAAAGACAATCTTAAAGGATAAGCGATACATAGTAAGTGATATCATTATTAGTACATACGATTCTTCCATATAGATTTATGACGTTGAGCTTATTTAGTTTCCTCGTTCTCAAAGTGTTTTTGTTCCGCCCATTCAACCATTTAATCATAAGTGTAATCATTTTGTGTTACCTCCTTCCTTGTGTCTTCACTGTCACTTGTATAGTCTGTTATCACATGATTCGTCATTTTTTCCATGATAGCATTTGGGCATATATATTTAGCTATAATAAAATTGACACCCACGTGGTCAATTTGAATTTCCAACTTGCCTTGTGATTTAGATATATCAAACATCATATGCATATCGTAGTTGTTTCTTAGTTTGACGGTGCTTGAAAAGCCAGTGTGTAGTATTTCATAATAAAGAGCATGAATCTTGGTATCAAGAATATTAATCAAATATTGTTTTAGCTCTTCTAGTTTCATTCTTGGAATGTTGATGTTCATTGTTCCACCGTTGACATACATACTTTTTGGGCCATCGATCACCAATTGGCCATTGTTGTGAACATAAAAATTGAAAATAGTTTGTGTATAGGGTGTAGTAGGTTTTATTTTGTTAATGAATCCTAGTTTACCTAGAAGTTCATAGTAATCAAACCTCTTTTTTTCTGCATTTGATGTAGATACCGGAGCGACTCTTCTTGTTTTGGTTTTGTTTCTTCTGAAATGACTGTTAATACAAATAAGCCGTAAAAACATTTATTTATATTTTATGATCTTCTAATGTTTTGTCGATAACAAACGTAAAATCATGTTAACGAAACAAATAAAATACGTAAATGGTTTGAACTAATAGTTTCTAACATATTCACACTTTCACATAAAACACTAAAACAAGTATAAGTGATTTTATGATTTAAGTAATACATATGTACAAACAACTAGTGTTTACATATTTGGGTAAAATATACACATAACTAGTATGTAGTATATTGGGTAATATAAATGGGTAGAAACTTAAGTATCACAACCCATTGGGCAAATACATTGAATGTAGTTGGGTACAACCCAAAGCCCATAACCCATGGAGCTTGACCCATAACCCATTGCATGACATCATGCTTATATCATACATGGATAATATCCATAACCCATGGATCAACCCATACCCAAGTGACCAAGTGCATTGCACTCAAAGATACATTGTATCTAGCCAAAGATCCATGGTTCAACCCATGACCCATAACCAAAATACCCATGGGTAAAAGGGAGCATCCCACGGATCCCTAGCTTAACGCTAGATGGATCCCTTGTGGAAGGGATCCGTGGGATCCGGGGAACAGTAGGATTTTTCCTCTATAAATAGTGAGCCATTTCTTCATTATTTCTCACCCCTTTCTAACACACTTTCTCCCTAAGTTAAAAACTCACTAACCTCAGATCCAAGAGATCTATGTTTGTAGTTTTGTTTTTGTGTGATCTTTTAGGTTCCTCTTAAAGGCAAGATCACCACCTTTGAAGTCGAGCAAGCTCAAGTCCATGAGTTGCCATGCTTCCTCATCATCAAGGCTACTGAAGTCTTCTTGTTGATGATTCCTTTCTTTCTTCAAAGAAGTGTAGTGTTGAAGACATTAGTGAAAGATGTCTCAAGTATCAAGATGAATATATTAGTGAAGGGTATCTATCGTCTATAGCATAAGCACTTGTGGTAGGTGCTTAGAAGTCAAGACAAGAAGCATTAGTGAAAGGTGCTTAGAAGTCAAGACTAGAAGCATTAGTGAAAGCTGCTTAGAAGTGAAGACACAATACATTAGTGAAAGGTGTCTTGTAGATCTAGTCAAAGGCATTAGTGAAAGGTGCCTTAGATGTACATTTGATATGGTGTGTTTCGATGTACAAGATAGACTAGTATTAGATCCAAGGATATTGATATCCTTGATGATGTTGTAAAGGAGTAGATCTCCTTTGGGATTAGTCGTTGGTGTAGTGTGGTAGTAGTTCCTCCATTGCAATGGAACTAGGTGCTTAGCCTAGTACCTAATAAAGGGTAGGCGACGTTGTGAAGGTGTAGTTCACCTTGGAGTGAAAGAACTAGGTACTTAGACTAGTACCTTATAAAGGGTAGGCGACGTTGTGTAGGTGTGGTTCACCTTGGAGTGAAAGAACCCGGTGGTTAGCCTAGCACCGGAAAAAGGGTAGGCGACGTTGTGAAGGCTTCTCTGCCATAAGGAGATTGGTGTAGTGATTACGAACTCTTGAGTAGGTGACTCGGGGAGTGTAGTAGGGCAAGGAAGGTGTCCTTGTAGCCGAACCACTATAAATACTCGCGTTGTGGTTTTGTGCTTCTTACTCTTATCTTTTCATTACTTACCTTCATATGCTTGTTTATCAACATCCAACACACACATCCAAATAGATTGACATAAGTCAATCTAAATAGATTAAAAGGAAGTTTTAATTGGCAAAACTATTCAACCCCCCCCCCCCTTCTAGTTTTCCACAATTGGCATCAGAGGTTCGTTACCAAGTTTCTTGAAGTATATTGTACTTTAAAAACTTGATACGATCCATGGTTAATTGAAAACTACAAAGAAGGTTTTTCATAAAAACAAACACCATTTTTTTTTAAAACTATATGTTTGGATGTTGAGTTGATAACAACATTTTTTTTACTTGTTTCATTTAATTGCACTAATCCTCTTTGTCATGTTGATTAGTCAAAGCTCATACCCACCAAGCTATAGGAATCGCTTGGTAACAAGAATACCTTCCTTAAGAAGGTATCTTAAACGCAAAGGAGCAGGAATCGTCTAAGTGACATTTGTTGTGTCATTTGTAAAGACATTCCTAAGTGCGCTAGAGGTATGATTTTCTTTTTAGTTTGCTTGATAATTAAGTATGCCTATTTAGGTAATTATATGATTATCTTTTGTGATTATACATGTATTACATGAAGCTTCATTAGGAAGCATTTTTCTCACATACGTGTTTTATTTCTCGTCTAAAGTCGTGGTATATAAAACTTATGTTTTGTTTCTTTTAATCCAATAATAAAACAAAACACGAATTTCAAAAATTCCTCCTTCCCCATAAATACTCCCACCGTCGACCACTCTATCAAATCCTCACTTTTTCAAGTCTTCCAATTTCAAAAATTTCCTCTCATTCAAAAAAACTTCATCTTCCTCCTCATTCCATCTCAACCGAAACCAAGAAGATTCGTCATCAACATGGTTTACATAGCGCTCGTGCTCATCGCCTTAACACTCATCGCACTTGTGTTCCCTATGATGAAGTTCACGTATGGAGACATTTACTTTGTGTTGTTAATCTACATTGGGATCATATACCCAATCCTTTGTATCATCCTTAGTATTGAAATGCAATACTACTAATAATCTAGTTATCTAGGTTATTATTATCATAATATGTTTGTCATTTCCTTTGATTTATTTGTTTCATATTCTTTCGTGATACATTAGAAGTCAGGTATGCATGCTAAAAGAAATTGTAGGATAAAACATATTTCGTGGTATAAAAATCTAAAACCTATGAGTTTATCAAATCTGTTTCTGTTACTACAGATCCACGGATCCCGGATGATATACTAGCCGGATCCCTTTTGTAAAGGAACCGTAGGATCCGTCCTACTGGAAAACAGTTTTCATGCAAGATTAAAAACCACTATCTTTCTAAAAGTAATAATCCACTTGAAAGTCAAAACCTTGAGTGAGTTAGAGTGTTAAAAACCATTGTTAATAAAAAGCTAGTAAAAACATTAGATAATCATAGGTTGACCACAAACATCTCTGTTTTAACTTATCATTTATATAGGATCAACTATGACGCATGAATATGAGTTTGATTTTTCACTCACTAGCGTCTACACTCCGAACATCTCTCTTGAACCCAACACGCCTGGCTATCATGTCCGTGGGTTCAATAATCTCGAAAACCGTCACTTCCACGAAGGACGTATTGTAGACACCTCTCTACAATTCGAAGAAGGTATCAATACCTCCTTCCGAGCCATAGGACTAGAATGTCTTCTTGAAGTCAACGAGAAGATATGTCCAAGGTTCATAATGGAATTCTTCCGTCAAGTTGAACTCGTTCGTAACAAGGAACGCTCTCTATCTTTTTGGTTTTATATCAAAAACCAAAAGTTTACTCTAACCCTTGGGCATTTTGATCACATCCTCCGGATTCCAAATCATGGACAATGTGCCTTCACCGAAGATTGGTCTCTCAATTCTCTCTTCAACTTTCGTGAAGAAAATAGCCCATATTGTTCACACATACCCTCCCCGGAAGATTTAAATCGCATAATATGCAAACCTCGACCATATTACTCCGATCCGAACATTATCTTCACACGGGACATCCGAGAAGAGTACAAGCCTCTTGCACTCATCCTACGTGAGAATGTGAAATCGAGAAATCCTTCCCGCTTGTTGTGCTCACATGTTGTACTGTTTGCTAACACAACAACCATACAATCTCGCCTACTTCTTCGCAAGGCGAATTGTAAATCTTCAAGGCTCCAAGAATAAACTCATCCCTTATGGAATGTTCTTGACACGCCTCTATCATAATGTTATGCACTTCCATCCTCAATTTCAAAGTCCGTTGTACGTACTTGTGAACAAGATGATGGAACCGCTAAACATATCTCTCATGAAGACTTTCTTCATTCTTGATTCCACCAACACTCATCAATCACGTAATGATCCTCCTAGTGAAAACACTCAAGAAACCTAGTAGTATTTCAAAATAGGATCAATTCTCTTGTACTTGTGCTTTATCAATGTAATCCTATTTCTCTCATGAAATAAAACATCTTACATTTGATATCTTAGTGTTAGAACCCCTTTAAATTAACCTTGGAATATAATGCATTGTCAAGATCATTGTATACCTTTAGTAAAGGTTCTGCTGAGTAGATGGACGGATCCCAAAGTTTGTGCTAGACGGATCCCTACACTTAGGGAACCGTGGGATCCGGCAAACAGAAAATGCAATTGCAAGAATTATATTTCAAACATATCCTTAGAACACCTCACACTAAGCTAAACATAGTATCTTAAGGCAAATTAAGTCCTTATCAAGATAAGTAGATCCTTCCTATTCACACATAACTCACCTAGATCACACTCTAAGACGCTTGTAGATCTATCATTTTCACCTTAATCCATTACTCTTCCGCTCTCTAGATAACTCATCATTCTCACATGATCCCTCACATCTAGATTTAGAAATCTTTCGATTATGACAAAATTGATCATAAATCATCCTTACCTCAAAATTGATCAAAGTTGATCAAATTCTAGTTTTCCCATCTCAAAGTTTCTAGGATATTTTCTAAAACACTATCCTAAGTCACAACCTGATCTCTAGGATCATTTAGCTTCAATTGACACTCTCATCTTTAGTGTCATCCTTGCTCATCCATTGGTACTCTTGAAAGTTCCAAATCCTTCCATAAAAGACAATCATTAGCTACATCACTCATTACCTTCAAGTACTTAAGCACCCCTTCATTTAAGACACTTAGGAGGACTGAAACACTCAAGATGTTATAGGTCTTAGATCTTAGAAACATCATTTCCACTCTTTCATAGCTGCTGAGAGCCGGATCCCTAGGATTAGCCTAGACGGATCCCTCTGATGAGGGAACCGTGGGATCCGGATGACAGTTTATGTCAAATCTTGCTAAAACAATCATTTCAACTCATCTTCCTAATTCAAACACTCCATCTCATCTTAAATGAGTTCCTAGATCAGTGCAAACTCTGAAGTTGACTCTTGTGCATGTTAATCATCACATTCCAATGAATCCTAGTGGCTTAAGGCTTAAATGCACTTGCCAAATCGCTTGGTTTATAAACCACTTTGTTAGGACCTCCATAGTCATCACTCTCATCCTAACTTTCAGCACTTTAGAAACCCTTGCAAACCTCTTGAAATCATCTCATCATGAGGAAAACCCCAAGTAGTAACTTATCCACCAAAGAACCACCCATGAAAAAGGCGCGTGTTATACACGAAATCTCTTCAACCGAATCATCTCCGGTCAAGCCAACAAATGATAGGATCCCTCCTCATCCAATCAAACCAATTCCTAAAAGGATAGTACCCACAAAACTACCAATGCCAAACACCACCATACCTCCTAGGCCAAACAATATCATCTCCACTAAACCATCACCATTGGTTCCTAGAGCTATTTCATTTACATCCCCACTATCATCACCACACCTCTACAATTTAAAGGACTTTCCTCCTAGGCCGTCTCATCCGCTTCCGCCGACAACATTCTCCTCATTAGGAGGAATAATGGTACAAAATCAAGGTGTTGAGTCAACACTTGCTCCGGCTTTCTTTTCGCCGTTTCCATCATATAATCCCATTTGAATTATGAGAAATCATCAAAATCAACCACCCGACCATATGGAAGTTGATACTTCTCTACCACCACCATCATTCTTGGTCGAGCCATTCTCAAATGTGCCTCCACCAATCCCTCCATCGTTTGAAGCTCCACAAGCCGCTTCATTTGATCCCTCGCATCAAGCCATTTCATTTCTTCCACCACCACTACCTAGCCATGACAAAGATTGCTATCATTGTCAACATGTTGAAAGTTTGATACATGAAGTACGAGAAGACCAACGTTTCATGTTCTTTCATCTCCTCGAACGTTTCGACGAGATGAAACCTAAACAAAACTTGAGCTAGAAGATTTTAGTGGTGTCCTAGGATCAAGCGATAGTTGGTTTAGAAATTCCTAGTCATGTATTTTCCTATTTTCTTAGTTTTTAGAGTCATGTATATCATAACTCTAGTTTTATTAAATGGAATTACATGCTACTTGTTATTTTTCTGAGCATATGATTACTTTGTATTCATATCTCATTTTTGTGATAACATTACTTGTTATATCACCTTTGCTGAAATTAATCAGCTAATACAGATTCCTCATAATTGCCTAGACGGATCCCTACTAGGAGGGAACCGTGGGATCCGTGAGACAGAAAGCTTTATTTCTACTAACTTGGACCACATTAGCAGGAAATTGTGAATTATACTTGCTTTCTAACCTTTGTTTTGTAGTTATTCAATCTACACATGAAGACTTTGACATCCTAAAGCTAGGGGAGCTTTATGTCAAAGCAATACATTGCAAATTACTTGCAATACTAGGTTTACTTTTTGTGACATCCCCTTGCAAAATTGCAATCATCAAGGGGGAGCACATTCGTCACTTAGACGAAATCTTTTGCAAACTTACTTGCAAACAAACTAGATTAGTATCACTTTCTTGACGCCCTTACATAGGGATGGACTCGTCAAGGGGGAGTAAAAATGAGATCCTTTCCCGTTACTTGCTCTCTATTTCTTTTTCTTTTTATTTCTTTCACATGTTTTTCTTAAAAATGATGTGTTGCTTTCCTTCAAACACTTTTTGTTTCGACAAAAAGGGGGAGAAGAAAGTAAAAACTACAAATTCAAACTTTTACAAATTTTAGCTTTTCCTTAAAATAATTTTATGTTTTGTCATCAACAAAAAGGGGAAGATTGTTAATACAAATAAGCCGTAAAAACGTTTATTTATATTTTACGATCTTCTAATGTTTTGTCGATAACAAACGTAAAATCGTGTTAACGAAACAAATAAAATACGTAAATGGTTTGAACTAATAGTTTCTAACATATTCACACTTTCACATAAAACACTAAAACAAGTATAAGTGATTTTATGATTTAAGTAATACATATGTACAAACAACTAGTGTTTACATATTTGGGTAAAATATACATATAACTAGTATGTAGTATATTGGGTAATATAAATGGGTAGAAACTTAAGTATCACAACCCATTGGGCAAATACATTGAATGTAGTTGGGTACAACCCAAAGCCCATAACCCATGGAGCTTGACCCATAACCCATTGCATGACATCATGCTTATATCATACATGGATAATATCCATAACCCATGGGTCAACCCATACCCAAGTGACCAAGTGCATTGCACTCAAAGATACATTGTATCTAACCAAAGATCCATGGTTCAACCCATGACCCATAACCAAAATACCCATGGGTAAAAGGGAGCGTCCCACGGATCCCTAGCTTAACGCTAGACGGATCCCTTGTGGAAGGGATCCGTGGGATCCGGGGAACAGTAGGATTTTTCCTCTATAAATAGTGAGCCATTTATTCATTATTTCTCACCCCTTTCTAACACACTTTCTCCTTGAGTTAAAAACTCACTAACCTCATATCCAAGAGATCTATTGTAGAACCCGGTAAATTTCAATAAACTATTTTAATAATGAATTATATTTATTATTATTTGTTTTCCATTTAGGATTTTTTTTTCCGAGTCAATTTGAATCGACAATAAAGAGTTATCTCGTAAATCATGAAGAACCGCACACGACGCGTTCCGAAAACCGTAAAAAAAAATTCATTTAACTTCTTGATTTGACTATTATATTTATTTACGAAAACTGTTCGTGTAAGTACTCAATTTTATCAGAAATATCACTTTAAAAACAATGATGTAAGTTTCATAAATTTACTCACGCGCTTACCAGTCTAAATGTGCCCCGATCGTTATTTTATAAAAGATTAGCAAAATTATATTAATGGTCCCCGTGCGTGGTTATATTTTCATTCTTGCCCCTACACTTATGGATACCTTACACTTGCATTTTTTATATTTTTAGTTAATGTATATATATACATCTTTTACTACTTTTTACACACATAACACAAACCCTAGCTGCAAATCTCTCTCTCCCTCCTCTTCACATTTATCAGCCGCCACCCATCTCCCTCAACCATTCGCCTACCACACGGCCACCATCACCATCCGGCCTCTATCACCTCACCACCAAACTTCACAACTGAGTCGCCCATCATCATCAATACATCATTACCATCATCGTCACCACCATGTTCCATCACCTGCGCTACCACCACCGCCGCTGCTGTAGACCAAGGATTACAAGGGTTTGTTTGGATAAGGATTGTGGGTCGCAATCATCACAGCCGTCGTCTCCCTTCTCTCTCTTTTTTTCATTCGTTGGTATGCCTTGTCCCAAAACTCATTTTGTTATTTTTTTTATTTGAAACCGATTATAAATCTTGGAATACCATTTTCGTGGAATTAAAAATTCGATTTAAAACATTTTCTTAAAACCTTTCGTGTGGTTAAAAAAAATTGTGAACGAGTGTTTGTGGAGCAGTTTTGGTTTCGGGTCAGTTTTGTTAACCAACTTTTGGGTACGGGTCGAGCATGGTGTGGTGTTTATTTCTTTCATTTGATGTTATTTTTTTGTTACCTTGGTCTCAGTTAGGATTAGAAACTCGATTGGGTCTCGGGTTTATATAGCTGCATATTTGGTTTATGGTTGAAAGTAATCTTTGATGATGGTTTAGCTTATTTACATTTTTTCTTTATTTGGTGTCTTGTTGGAGTCTTGTTGGATTCTCGTTAAAGATAGGATATCACAAGGGTGTTCGTTTGTTTGCTGAGTCGTGTAGAGAGGCACGTGTGAGTCTGGAGATTTGATTTGGGTTATTTTGTGTTAGCCTGATTGTTTGATTCTCGATTAACTAGTAAACCGTAAGAGTGTTTGTTTGACTTTTGGTAAAGACAAAAAGGAAAACATAAAGCTAATAGAAGTTTTGGCAAGTAAACATGTATAGGCTGTTTATGGATTTAAAGTGTATATTTGGTTCGGGGCATTAAACTCTACTAATACCGGGGTTTATTTGTACGTGCATTGACTTGGAATTTATGTTGAAATACTTGATTTACGCTATTTATTCATTAGTTGGAACATTGGTACGTTTCGTATACGTTATGGGACTTGTTACCTTGGAATTTCGACAACAAATATACTTAACAGACTTTATAATACATGATGAGATTTGAAATATTTGGACAACCATTGAACTTGTAATGAATTTTAGTTGGACTTATCATTGCACTAGATAAATTATAGACTGTTGATGGGCCAAGTAAACACATTCAACTCATTAAACTATCTAACCGGATTAATTATTATCGAGATGTATTTTAATCAACGAATAATACCAAACCTTTATCTGTATAATTATTATTGCCAAATAAACTGATTTTTATGCGAACCCGAAAAATAAAAATGAAAAGTATAGTTTTATTTTATATAAAACCTTTTTCCATTTAATATATATACTAAAACTTATGTTTCGTATAAAACATACATTTCTTAAACATTCTAACTGGGGTTACTGGGTAAATGCTTAAAACCTTACCACTTACTTACTTATTACTTAGTTGCTAATTGATCCCACTTGTTTAATTTCTTTTATATGTTTTATTGCTATAGCGTGTGTTGTTGAGTCTTGGTCAATATTTCTTGACTATTTCTTATAATGTATTGGGATATACATCATGTTTTAGTGTGAGTTATGTTTGGCGTGAGTTACATGTCGAGTCCTTGTTTTCTTACCACCACACGAATCGTTGATACTAAATTTTCTTACGAGAAACGGCACTAAACATTTTATAAGATATCGATACGAATATTCCACGAAAACTAAGACACATTATATTTCAGAAATTCATTTGCTCTGCTAGATTTATTCTGAGATAGCAAATTCTTATTAGGTTGTGTTGATCCCGTACCACTGTAAATGTACTCTCGATACTACTGTGTTATGCTTCCTGATGCCAGTTGTGTCAGTTATGTTTCTTGCGTTACTTCATATCGAGGTGAGTTCATGACCCCTACTTTACTTGTTTTAAAAACACTTTTTGGGGAAAATACATGCTTGTTTACTAAATTCTAGTATTTGCAAAATGACTTGGTTCTTGAAAACTTTATGTGCTTTACTGAATAACTTATTCAGCTATTCAATTATCATTACAATAACATTATTTCTTTCGCTGTGCTAAATTCATAATATTTCAATTTTGGACATATATGTGTATGTAATTGTATGCATGAGGGTTTGTAGTGGTTGACATATTTCATTTAGCCAACAGTCTTCGGGACTGTTTGGATATCCATGATTACATTTAGCCAACAGTCTTTGGGACTGGTTGACAAATTTCATTTATCCTACAGTTTAGCTCCAGCTGGTTTGCGATAATAACTGATTGGATTCCTATTTGTGCACGGGACCACGTGGTGGTCGGATTTCATGATGTGGATTACATGACCTGGATTGCATTTCATTTTACTACTTGCTCAGCACTATTACTTATACATATGTCCTACTGGTTTATCATTGCACAGCAAAACTGATTTACTACTTTACTTACAAACTTATGAACTCACCAACCTCGTGTTGACATTTTTAGCATGTATTTTCAGGTTTTACGCGAAAGCTTACTTTGGAGGCTTTTGGCATGGCATGGCATGGTCATAGAATACTCCGTTATATTTGGGACCGCTTTATTATTTATTATGGGCCTGTATTTCCGCACTATTTTTGAATAATGTAAATTTTACACATTTGTTTATGAAAATTTTTAATGTAAAACCGTTGTTCTATACTTTGTGTTGTGATACCAATTAGTAGCACCCCACGACCCGAATGCATCCGCTGTGCCAAATTTGGGGGTGTTACAGTTGGTATCAGAGCCAAGGTTATAGGGAACTGGGTAATTTTCAAAACCTAGACTTTAACCATTTTTGTGAAAACTTAACCCTATGACCGACACGTGCCTGCCTGCCAAGCTGATGCCTCACTTGTGACTTTGGTTTCTAATATATTTGATGAGATGTGTGCCTTACTATTGAATGTGTATATCCATTTATTTGTCGTTATGTACTATAAGTATTTTTGACATACTTATGCTTACGTATCACACTTATTGTAACGTTGCACCTCTTTTTATACGCAATCTCATCTTCTAACAGTGAGTTTGGACACTTGTTTTAGTCTTTTGTAAACGGATTTTGGGAAGTGAAAGACATGATGCCAGAGTAACTAAATCAAGTATATCAAAATTCATTGAACCTCGGGTGAATATAGACTGATCGTCTATATTCAGCCAGGGACAGTGGGACATAGCCTGATCACCTATGTCCGACTCAGAGGTGAATTTTGCGATACTTGGAGTAGTTATAATAGTATTATGTCTGTATGGTTTCTAGTTTGATTTCCAAAAAAAAAAAAAAAAAAAAAAAAAAAGGTAAAGTTTTTGGGTGTGTGTATTTGAGCATCGAATTTTATACGTTTACCCCTACCCACAACACACTGGCATCACAATTCTTGTTTATCGCTATTTTCTTCCTTTTTGTATGAACACTTTTCGTCGCCGTCTAGTCATGATAGGACTAGGGGTGGAAACGAGCCGAGCCGCTCGTGAAAAGCTCGGGATCGGATCGGTAAAAAGCTCGAACGAGCCAAGCCTAAACGAGCTCGAGCCCGAGCTCGAGCCTAAGTTTGGGCTCATTTAATAATCGAGCTCGAGCTCGAGCTCTATAAAAAAGGTTCATTTAGGCTCGCGAGCCTAAACGAGCCCTAGAAATATATACGTATATATATTTTCTATACGTATAACCGTGTTAACGAGCTCGAGCCTTGTGTTAACGAGTCGAGCTTTGTGTTAACGAGCCGAGCTCGAGCTTGTGAAAGATTTCACGAGCCGAGCTCGAGCTCAAAATGTGAGGCTCGAAACGAGCTCGAGCTCGAGCTCGAGCTTTTTATATATAAACGAGCCGAGCTCGAGCCTAAACGAGCTCGAGCTCGGCTCGGCTCGTTTTCACCCCTAGATAGGACTACGGATTTTTTTTTTCTTTTCTTTGAATCGTTAGAACTGTTCTAATCTCGTCTTACAATGGGTCGAGTTGGACCCGTATGGTCACTAGTTTGCATTCGGGATGCGCGAAGTCATATGAGTTTATTGGAGTGTTTGGAATTTGTCTCGGCTGCGCTTGAATTTGGATTGATATATTTTGTGACATTGGATCTTGTTGACAATGTGGAAATCGCTTATCCCCGTAGCCCTGCTTTGTTTATAGCCTTGTTATTCAATCGATGTTGTTCCATCGATGCCGTTCTTTTGATGATATACCTTGCGCTCTATCGACGTGTAAGCTTTTAGCATAACCGTTTGGAACCGTCGACGTTCACTTTTATTTAGATCTTGAATTGATATCGTCTAGTAATCAGGTACCATTTGGAATTATGACTTTGTACTCGAACGTTGTACTTTCCGCGTTGAGTACTAAGTGCTCTGCTGAGGCAACTAATCGATTTGCTAGCAACTATCAACCTCTCATTCAGAGACGTATTTTGGACTTGCTAAATTCTCCTTTCGACATCGACAGAGATTCTATACTGGACAGAACACCTAATCTTTCGCTCATCCTTCGGGAACACCAGTTATCTTTGCTACCCTCCCATATCATAATAAATTGTGCCACTATTAACATACAATCTGTTTTTAATTATCCTACAAAATATTTTGGGATCATCCTAAAAAAATGTTCCCTACAAAATGTTTTACTAATAAGTCATGAAATCAAAATTTTGACCGTATTGTCATGTTACAAGCAATAAATTTATTTTCCTACTACTCTAAACTGTCTTACAAACCCTTTTATAAATTATTTACTCATTTGGAAAGTATTTTATGCTATTAATATTTTCTTTTATAACTAAACCAACTTTATGAGTGAATTGTACACCTCTGCTTAAAACTATAGATAACCATTTACCACGTCTCGACACTGTCTCATCATTGTACAAATTACCCTATTCGTTCCATATCCCCTTATTGGTTGCTCGTATCATCACCTCTTCTGAGACACTACGCTATCGAATGACGTGAATTGAATCGCGAGGACGCGATTCCTTTTAAGGAGGGTAGACTGTAGAACCCGGTAAATTTCAATAAACTATTTTAATAATGAATTATATTTATTATTATTTGTTTTCCATTTAGGATTTTTTTTTCCGAGTCAATTTGAATCGACAATAAAGAGTTATCTCGTAAATCATGAAGAACCGCACACGACGCGTTCCGAAAACCGTAAAAAAAAATTCATTTAACTTCTTGATTTGACTATTATATTTATTTACGAAAACTGTTCGTGTAAGTACTCAATTTTATCAGAAATATCACTTTAAAAACAATGATGTAAGTTTCATAAATTTACTCACGCGCTTACCAGTCTAAATGTGCCCCGATCGTTATTTTATAAAAGATTAGCAAAATTATATTAATGGTCCCCGTGCGTGGTTATATTTTCATTCTTGCCCCTACACTTATGGATACCTTACACTTGCATTTTTTATATTTTTAGTTAATGTATATATATACATCTTTTACTACTTTTTACACACATAACACAAACCCTAGCTGCAAATCTCTCTCTCCCTCCTCTTCACATTTATCAGCCGCCACCCATCTCCCTCAACCATTCGCCTACCACACGGCCACCATCACCATCCGGCCTCTATCACCTCACCACCAAACTTCACAACTGAGTCGCCCATCATCATCAATACATCATTACCATCATCGTCACCACCATGTTCCATCACCTGCGCTACCACCACCGCCGCTGCTGTAGACCAAGGATTACAAGGGTTTGTTTGGATAAGGATTGTGGGTCGCAATCATCACAGCCGTCGTCTCCCTTCTCTCTCTTTTTTTCATTCGTTGGTATGCCTTGTCCCAAAACTCATTTTGTTATTTTTTTTATTTGAAACCGATTATAAATCTTGGAATACCATTTTCGTGGAATTAAAAATTCGATTTAAAACATTTTCTTAAAACCTTTCGTGTGGTTAAAAAAAATTGTGAACGAGTGTTTGTGGAGCAGTTTTGGTTTCGGGTCAGTTTTGTTAACCAACTTTTGGGTACGGGTCGAGCATGGTGTGGTGTTTATTTCTTTCATTTGATGTTATTTTTTTGTTACCTTGGTCTCAGTTAGGATTAGAAACTCGATTGGGTCTCGGGTTTATATAGCTGCATATTTGGTTTATGGTTGAAAGTAATCTTTGATGATGGTTTAGCTTATTTACATTTTTTCTTTATTTGGTGTCTTGTTGGAGTCTTGTTGGATTCTCGTTAAAGATAGGATATCACAAGGGTGTTCGTTTGTTTGCTGAGTCGTGTAGAGAGGCACGTGTGAGTCTGGAGATTTGATTTGGGTTATTTTGTTAGGAATTGGAAAATTTCTTAGTGAAGAGTCGGTCACCCCAAATGTTATCTAGCTTAAGTTAGCTCGTAGACTTGTCGTTAGTTACGTTATTTATCAGTTTATTAGTTAGTTATTAGTTTAGTTTAGCGTAGTGCAACACCGTGGAGGAAGGACGGGTCTTTACCCACTGTATCCCTGATCCACAGGCCGATAGGAGGTCGTGTATTTGTAAGTATAAATACCCCTTCCATCCATGGAAGGGGTGGTGCTTCTCATAATCTAATATTCAACATTTGTGTAAACCTCTAGCAAGAACACCCTCTCTCTCTCTCTACTTTCTCTCTCTAAAATGGAAAACATGTATTTTGATCTCCCAAGACCACCCGAATCATCTAACACAATAAAATAATGATCCTACAATTGGTATCAAGAGCCAATGTTGTTGTATTGTGTTGATTTGTGTGGTTTCGTACCATTGTTATTGAGGTTTATTGATTCATGATTGGGTCGTATCTTGTTGTAAAAACTGGTTTTGTATCAATTTTTGGTCGAACAAGTCTATATTTATTATTCTTATGGTTTATCAGTTTTTAAACAAGTTGACTTTATCCATCTTGGTTTTTGATAAAACTGTTTGTCTCAGCTTTTAAAAAAGTCCTGTGGCACATACAACTTCTGTCTTGTGTCAATAGTTTTATGCAAGTTTTCTGTGATATACGTTATACTCGTGGTCATCTGGTAATTTTTCTATGGTTAAAAAGGGTCTAAAAGGATGTCCTTTTGCTGCTATTGTTTTTCTGGGTTTCATATGAATATCGTCGGAAAGTGGTCGGAAAACTCTAATATTCAAGCTAGCGAGTTGTCTTAACAAGTGTCCAGATTCAATGAATATACATAGCGACTTGTATTTACAAGTCCTAGTGACTTGTCCTAGCGACTTGGCTAGCGACTTGTCCTAGCGACTTGGCTAGCGACTTGTCCTAGCGACTTGGCTAGCGACTTGTCCTAGCGACTTGACCCGTAAGCTAGCGACTTGACAGAAAGGATGAAGAAGATGTATGACCATGACCACTTGACCACAAAACCTTTATACCAACTCAGTTGACCTCAATATATCATCATCGGTCCAAGTAATACACTTATATCAAAATGAAAATAAAAAGATCTAAGAAGAAGTATATCACATCTGGTCGATCCAAACAACAATCCATCATTGATTTGTCATCATTCGGACTCATAATAATTATATTGATCTCAGTTTCTTTTTCTTATTCGTGTGCTACAACAAAAGCCTCTTAGACCTCAAAGTCCAAATACACGAAAGAAAAATTCATCATTGACCAATGGTTTTTGAAGTCTCAAGCTTCTTTAATATTCGACTACAAAGAAAAGAGTTTTAACAACTGTGTTACACTCGTTTCTTCAGTTCATTCAAAGATCAAATACTCGAAAAAAAAAAGGGCAAAACATCAAGTTCATGACTCAAAATATCACAAGATCTCAGTTGTTTCAAGGGTTGGTTTTCACATCTCAACCTCAACGGTCCCATATCCCAAGATATACATCATCATTGATCGTAGATTATTGTAAATGGTTTTGTCCTATCGTTTAATTGATCTCAGTTTTCCTAACTCGTGGTTCTCAAAAGAAACATCAAGACTTACAAAGAGTCTTTAACACGAATTAAGCATATCATCATTGACCAAGTTGTTTTTGATAAATTTTCGAATTTAAAGAAGTGATGTTAACAAATTTGTTAAATCACGACTTTGATTCGGTCATTCATTAACACCATATAAACGAGAATCATAATCAGTTTGTTGTATCTTATTCTTACCTTTATACGAAGCTTCAAAAGGGTAGTCAATTATCTTTCTAGCCAACCCTATGGCGTTGGTAACTTGCTCAAGCCATCCCTGTGGCGAGCATGATGGGATTCGTCTTGACTGGTCCAATGATTTTGAGTGTGTGATAATGATATGTCTTATCAATCGGATTTGAGCATGGATGAATTATTCTGATTTATTGATTCGTTTAGATCAAGAGTGGTTTGTGAAAGGAGCAGATTTATTCTTTTGTGCTAATGATAGTGGGGGCGGAAATTTTTTTGAGTGTAATTAGGGTTTGATGGATAAGTGTGATGGGGGCGTGTAAATGTGAGAGATTATTTAGGGTTGAAGTGAGATAAGAATGCGTTTTATACCCATTATTTTAGGGCAGTCCTACATAAAAAAAAAAAAAAAAAAAAAAAAAAAAAAAAAAAAAGGTTGATATCTCGTTTGGGAGTTGGACGAGGTGTATTTCAATTGGGCTTCTCACTTGGGTTTGCATGACACTATCCTAATATGGGCCTCGCTGGTTAATTCGTATGGGCTTTGTGAGTTTGATTATTGGCATTTCATATTTGTGAGTTTGTTAGATCGGATTTATGGCATTTCACTAACCGGATCATCATGCATATTTTTAAAAATATGTTATATACGAATCATTTAACTGGATTGGGTGCTATATTTTCAAAATGTGTGATGTAAATTGTGGTTCATTGAGGCATTTTGAGTGAGACCTTGAACTTTAGTAACCAAATTCTGTGAGATTTGTATTTTAATTATGGGGTCGTGATATTGCTAGTATGAACGGTTGTTAATTTGAGTTGGGTTGTGCATTATTTGGATGGATATGATTGCACCTGGCTTGTGTAATTCATGTGATGGGTTGATTTTTTTTCGGATGGGCTTTTCGAGATTTGGATTTTTTTTTAGACTTGGATTAAATGAGTTTGGATGATAAGATTGGGTATGATGTTAAGATTCGTGATGTTATATGGTTTGGCAGTTTGGTGTATACATTTTCAAGTAAAGTATTATATCACGTCGTGAATTGTCAGTGGATCTAAGGTGACTACAAGGTTGTTTGTGATCGATATTTCTTATCTGGAATTTGAAGTACGGTTTTCCGGGCATGTTTACTTATTTCGTATTCTTTCTTTCTACCATTCCGCGAAGATGACTTGTTTGGGCATTTATAGAGTGTGATAAAGACTTGGCTATTTAGTTACGGTTGTGATTATTTCTCACTTATCCCACAACGTTGCTATCACTTCGGTGTCTCACTCAGTTGAGAATGTCAAGAGGTTTTGTACATTGGGTACACCGTTTCTTCTTCACAAGGATTAGTACAAGTTTAAGTAACAAATCTGGGGACGTTCACTTCATGATCAAGTTTGACATATCGGGTTTGCTTCACCAGAAGGTCACTGCATTAGCCGACAGAATTCGTGAATGATGTGTTTGCCAAAGTGGTTATTGGATGATTGATGATATTGTTGATGTTGGGGTAAGAATCGTTGATGAACCGCTGCATGTTCCCCTAAAACGGATATTCACTGAAACCAAAGTCGTCGTAACACATTCAAGCTGACATTGTTTACGGTTTTGTCTTGATTTTGTAAAATCCCGCGAAAGAACCTATTTCTCGGTTTAAATCATAGACTTGTAAAATCCCGTGACAATGGAAACATCCTGGTAATTATAAAGTGCATTTCGGGATCTATCTTACGGTTTATTCTTGGTTTTGTAAAATCCCGCGAAAGAAACTATTTTTCGGTTTAAACCATAGAGTTGTAAAATCCCGTATTGATGGAACCATCCTGGAGAAAAGGAAAGTGTATTTCGGGATCTTTTCTGATGCTGGTGCTACGGTTTCTGCTTCAAAGAAAGGATAAAAGGGTGTACTTCATGAATTGGATGTGTGTTTGGATTTTCGTCATGGCGGTTTGGCTACTTCAAAGTTTTACGGGGTTATGCTTATTAAACCATGGTCGGGATGAAACCATTATCAGAGTTCACTTAAAACGTTAAAGGAGGCTAGACTTGAGCAGTTATCTAGAAGATGTGACAACGGGGGTAATTCACTATTATTTATTTGAGGTTGAAGTAAAATATCACGGGCGAGTGTACTTAGTATCTGAAGGTATCGGGGATGGATGGATGAATATTCTTCAGGATCCTTGTTCGAACTTATTTTCAAAAACGAAGACTTGGAAATCTAGTTATTGTTGAGTGACTTTTACCTTTTCTGTTACCACTTGGGGGAATTGGGCTCTTATCACCTCAAAATAACTATCACTTTAAGGAGTTACGTTGTAGTGCTCAGTGTCACATTCAATTGTGGATTTTCAAGAGGTAATGTACGTCTATTACTTGATGGTTGGTTGGTTGAAGAGTATAGAGTACTTAAGAGATTCAATGGAGCATGAAGTCTCGGCACCGCTCTTTGTTACATATGTGCAAGTATAAGTCACGAGTTCGGGATAGTTTACTTCTGGGTCAAATTCATCATATTGGGTTTTCTCCATCAGCTGTCACGACAAAGAGCCTACTGAATGATAATGGGTTGATTACGTGTTTTGCCAAGAGATTGAAAAGAGAGAGATAATGACGTTTGAATACTTCAGTTCAAACCTCGTTCTTTAAAGAAAAGAAATGTGTACGCTTCAGTGCGCATTATCTTCGGAAGAAGAGAAATCTTCTTATTATGACCATTCTCATCAACATGCTTCATACTTTTTCCATGCGCTTCAGTCATCAAGTGAACCGGGCTACTGTTGATTGTTTTCTGATTCCACTTTCTCAACTATAATGACTATGGCGACATCCTGTGCTGATTTTGCGGGGGAGAAGTGTGAATAGACTACATTTGGATAATGTTCACTTGTTTAATCAAGAATGGCATCTCCGTATGCAATTCTTGAGGAGGAGAAGAAGTGTGAATTTTTTTTGCATTGTTGATTGATATTTGTGAATTAATGGTCATACGGCTCTAAACTCATGTAAGAACTGTGCCTCTTCTTATCGTATCGGGTCATCTTTACATGGAGTTTTCTCTCTTCTAAGAGCCGTTGGTTGACATCTTCACTCGGATTGATGAGTTTATCGACAAAGTGCTTCCGGTTAATGCTTCACGTATACATCAACATGATGATTCCGAACAATCTCTCTGTTCGTGTTTGATGTGATTGGTAGTTTGGTGTTACCATCTTGTGTGTTCGTTGCGGCCTGATTGCTGATTTCCTTGATGAACATCTTTCTGTTCTTGTTTGATTGGGAGGAATTTTAGTTAAGGGGATTTGCAAGATGTAAGTTGATTGGGATGCTTTTTGGTGATGTTCTTATTTTGGTGAGTTGAAGATGTCAACTATCTATTCCCCAACTGGACAATCTTGAAGAAGGTCGTGTCTACAGTCTATTCTACATTTTCTGCTACATGTTAGAAGACTAAAGACGAGTTGCATTTAACGATCTAAAGACTTCTTCTTAATCTGGGCATTTATCAAACAGATTGTCAGTTTAGGGGAGAGCACTAATTGGGAGAAAGTTATAAGTCTGATTCAATTCCCAATTAGATTTGCTCATATTCTTTAGCAGTGACTACTCGAGACGTTGATATTGACTATTGTTGGACATTTGACAAAAGGTGATTACTTCGGAGTTAATCATTTATCACTTATTTGAGATTGAAGTTGACTTTCACAAAGGCGTGTTTTTATTTGATAACTTGCTCGGGCTTAAGAAATTGAGTTGAAGACTTGGCTTATCTAGTTACCAGCAGTCGAGGTGGATGGTTGAAGACCTGGTTAACTATCACTATTAGGAGTTACTTTGTTTTACTCAGTGTCACACGCATATGACGGTGTGGATAATCGCAAGAGGTGCTAAGGTCTCATACTTTGTTTGGGTAGTGAGTACTTAGAGATTTGCTTGAAGCATAAATTCTCTACACCGTTCTTCCATCATTAGGTGCAAGCTTAAGATACAAATGTGGGGAAGTTGACTTCAGTTTCAAGTATGGTATAGCGGGTTTTCCTCTTCAGTGGTCACTTCAAATTGTCTACAGAAGGGTTGATATAAATAGTCAGAGAGAGTCTTCAGCATGTTGATTCTCACAAAGACTTCAAGCAATATTCTCAACAAATTTCAAGTATTTGGGCTTACAAAGAGTTGCTGATTCTGAAGTGTCAAAAAACCAGCAAGGCGTAAGGAGACTCACATATAAACACAAAGCGAGTAAACTTGATGAACTTAACTCTTCTAAGTAACTGAAGACATCCCGGGAAGACAAATGTTAGTACCGCAGAGAAACTCAAGGTTTGACTCATGGCGAGTAAACTTGATGAGCTTAATACTTCTAAGTGATTGAAGATATCCCGGGAAAACAATTGTCATGACCGCAGAGAAACTCAAGGTTTTACTCATCAAGGCTTTTTGTGTTATTATTCCAACTACGTGGGGGAAGTGATGTTAGAGAAAGTTTCTGAAGATAACAGAGGTACACTAGTATGTGGTGATTTCGATGGTGTCTCAAGGATCAGGGGAGAGAGATTGTGTACATTGGGGATGCTCAGCTGTTTCACTTGAGTGCTTAATCAGTGATTCAGAGATATAATCACTTATGCCGGTGTTGACATCCGTAGAGATTGTCACCCGCAGAGATAATCAGTGACTTGGTCTGCTTCTTCAATGTTATCAGTTATTCATTCCTTGTGTATTGGTATACTTCGGATACTTGAGCTTCATACACATTCATCAGGGACGAAAGATGTGAACATAGGGGAGGTGTTCTACATTACCCTCTTGATGTGTATTCGGGAGAGTTCTTGGATATTGGTGTACTTCGGGTTCTTGAGCTTCATACACGTTCATCAGGGAAGAAAAATGTGAACATGGGAAGGTGTTCTTCATTCCCCTTATGAAGTGTATTCGGGAGAGTTCTTGAGCATTATACTAAGAGACTGACTGCATCTTTTCAACTACACGGGGGAAGTGTTCTCTTGACACCTTTTGGAATGGATCGTTTCAGACTTCAGTGGTTATGAAATTTGAGAAGATTATTTATGTGTGGGATGATACGTTGCTGTTCTTATGGATGATATAACCCCGAACGGAGATTCTCGATTATCGGTCTTAAAAGGAGCAGCTGGATAAATGATAATGGTGTGCTTACTTGTGCACCTAGCTAAAGCAAGCTTGAAATAGAGCTTCGAATCTGCTCATCTTAAGGATTTTCGGTTTGGGGGGAAGCTGCCAGAGTCTCACTTTCAGTTGGTTCAATTTCTTTCTTCGATTCAAGAGCCCTGGAAGCTTTGGTGGTGAATGTTTAAGGGATGATGACTTCTATCTTCTACAACGGGGCTGCTCGATATCCTTATCTCGGTACTCGTATCATCATCTTCTTTAACTATATCATCCATTCTATCCTTGTAAATATTTATTCTAAAAACAAAATAGAAAAATATAAAACCAACAAAAACCCATAAAAATCAGAAAATTTGAAAAATTCCAAAAATATGTTTTCTCTAGACATGTCTTCTGGTATCGATAACATCTACGGTCTTAGAAATGTCATTCAATAATGGCACGGGACTTTAGATGAAGTTCGAGCAGGAGGTGTAAATATTTCTTTCTAAACATGTCACAAACAATGGCTTACAGTTACTTCAGACTGTAACCCGTGCTTTAACAATGGCTTGCAGTTATTTCAGACTGTAACCCGTGCTTAAACTATGGCTTGCTATTATTTCTGATAGCAACCCGTTTTTCAAGAAAGGAAAGTGCTACGCTTAAACTATTTTCAAAATATTTCGTGCACTTATCCTAAAAACAAAACAAGGAAAGTATGTCGAAGGACTGCTGTTCCTACACAAATGTTTTTCCATCTAAAATTCTTCAGAAAAATGTTTGGTGTTTTAACTTAATGGTGGTTAATGAGTCGCAAAATCAATCAGTTTCAGAATTTTTATTAATTTGCAAAACTCAATCAATGACTTCAGCGCTTTTAATCTTCTCATAAAATGAGTCATTGATTGAAGGGGAGAATGTTTTCAAATTTATATCATCTAACGGACTTTCTTAATTATCCTACGTGCTTAATTAAAAATGATAATTGCCTATGTTGAAGGACTAGGAATTTAGGATATGATTGTTAGGTTTAGATGATTAGAGTTTGATTAACACATAAACCCCCCGCCTTATATGATCTGATTGTTATGTTGAATTGACTTTTATTAGTCGATTGCTGTTTGGGTGTTGTCGACCACCATATATTTGTATGTGTGTTCACTAACATATGCAGGTATATTGGTTATAAGAATGTTCCCGATCCGGATCCCACAATTGAAGATGATTGGATGCCGAAAGGAAAGGGTAAATATATCTTGGGTTGACAAATGAAGAAACGGAGCTTAACTGGACTTCAATGGAGAGTTGGCATGAAATGCAACGTAAGAGGTCTTACTGCATCAGCAGATGGTTTTCTTCAGCAAGTGAAGAAACGGAGCTTAATTGGACCTCAGTTGGCATTCAAAATGCAACGTAAGAAGAAGTCTCACTGCATTTGCAGACGGTTTTTCTTCCAACCCTACAACAACAACAACGGAAGCTTCTCAACCACTAACGTATCTTTGTGCAGGATACCATTTTTAAACAATTTTGAATAAATTTGAATAAATTGTTTTGAAAATGGAATATATTGTTTTGAAAATATATTGGACTAAATTTTGAAAATCACCGGACTTCATTTTATCAAAACTTAAGTCACTCAATTATCGACTTCGGTCATCGATTGAGGGGGAGAGTGATTTAATTTAAAATATTTTCATACAATATATCTTCAAAAAAGTCCGTTTTGTACAACAAAAAGTGGTGATCTAAAGATTTAATGTTATGTCATGGTATGATTTTTTTCTTTAGAATCAAGGTCTTTCAAAAATGAAATCTTTTCTGTTCTTGTTTGATTGTGAAATTGTTTTGTTTTACTTAAAAGATCTCTTAAAAACTATCATACCTGACACTAACAATCTTTAATGTCTTAAAATGGTCCGTATCTGTCATCTTTCAAAATTGAATCTTGCCACGTCTTTCCCCAAATTTTTCTAAATGATTTAAATCAGTTGGGATCACAAATCTCAAATGGTTTGATATTTCTGATCGGGGTAGAGATCGTGTTTTAAATCTCAAATCTGTTTTAAATGGAATTGGTTTTAGTCCTTTAAAGGCACTCCTGCCTCCATGTGCCAAACGATTTCAAATACACAATGCACATGTTGAGGAGGAGGATTTATCCAAAAAAAAACCAGATGAGTATTTAAACAAGGCCACATTTTCTCCCATGTTTTCTAAACTTAATTAAATCACTTGGGATCCAAAATCTCAAAGGATTTGATATTTTTGATCGGGGGAGAATTTGTGATTTAATAATGAAATTTGATAAAAGGTGATCGTTTTGATTTAATTGTGCACGCTGCTCGCTCATATGTGCTAAACGCTTTCGAATCCTGAAGCACATATTGAGGGGGAGCAAATAAACTATCGAGGTACGAAAGCTTTTTAAAGTGATTTATTAAGTACCTTGATTGAGTTTTCTAATGGTTTCTTAAATGGCTTTTGTGATTGTGGATGTGCTTCAAAAGAACTCTTGCCTTCAAAAGAACTCTTGCCTCTATGTGATAAAAATGATTTCAAAAATCCAATGCACATATTGAGGGGGAGAATTTACCAATGAAAATCAAATGGCTTTTTCGTATGAAAATTGTGATCAAAGAAAATATTTCAAAGTCCTCTTGCCTCCATGTGGCAAACAATTTCTAAATCACACGCACATGTTGAGGGGGAGGTTTTCTAAATGATCAAAACTATTAAGGTACAAAATGCTTTGATCTCGTATCACAAGTACCTTGATTGTTTTTCCAAATGATTTTTCAATTGGTTTTAAGGAAGAATGAACTGTACCAAAAGACCGACCATTTTACTTTATGTATGGAGTTATAAGGATGGTGAGGTTAGGTATTTGTTCCCACGATCCGCCAGAACTGGAGGGATCTACCCAGGGACAATCCACTAGATAGTGTAGAGTCCTTAGGTATGATGAAAAAAGGAGAAAATGAGAAATGGGAAGAGTGCGGACTGAGACAGAGCTAGTACTGGAATAAACCCAACAAGGTTCTAGTTATGAAGTCTCGGTAAGCACTGAAGGGGTTGAAGAATGAAAAAGAACTGAATGTGAAAAAGGGTGAAAAGAAATAGCCCTCCATCTATTCAACCTTAGGGCAGTAACCGGGTTCAATACATATGCTACTGGTTGATTACTAAGGTAACACTGGTATTGAAGACAAGACGTCATGGACCCAGTGACGCACTGCACTAAACTTCCCAAACCACTCAAGTTCCTCTTAAAAGGGCTTGTTTCATTTCTCACGGGGAACCGACATTATCTATCGACTTTCTCTTAGAGATTGTTGATATTGAAGTAGGAGACCCTCTCCCTAGTCTCCGACACAGGAACCAAAAATGCACTATTGAGTCTAGAGCCAAGAGATCATCCACAATATCTCGTTAGGACACTAAATTCTTGAAGACTTGCTTTTTCACACAATGTGGAAAGTAAGAATATATTAAGAGTCCTACGCATTATCCTTGTGGTATTGCCAGAACATCCGAGTGATATGAAAATATTCACGATGAAGATGGAAATCCTTCTAGAGCCAACATCTAACAAGCTCTTGGTGGGTGACATGTGAAATCTTGCAAAAGATCAAGCTTGTGACAACTGGATATAAACGATGGGGAGATTCATTCTTGAATCAACCTTGGTCCAGGATTGGAATTGACGAATACTTTTGGAAAAACCGTTCGATGTGCAAACCTTCTTTTCTCTAGCACGTCGAATGTGTACTTATGTTTTCAAATTCAAAAAGTATCTCTGATTGAAAAATACTTTTAGAAAAACCGTTCGATGTGCGAATCTCTTCTTTTCGCTAGCACGTCGATCGTGTACTATTTTCAAATACAAAAAGTGTTTTGATTGAAAATTGATCTTTTTCATAAAACCTTCGTCGTATTGCAAAACTCTTTATTCTAAGCAATACGCGATTGTTTTCAAATCAATTTTTCTTCAATCAGTGAATCTCAATTCGCTGGTTCACTCACTCTGTGTTGTCTTCTTTGAGACGTTCCGGTTTGAGAACAGCTAGAACAGCTGCGAAACCCTGTCAAGGAGATTCTTAGGAATCCTACCTGATCACAGGCAGTACTTGTACTGATCAACGGGGAACCGTGGGCCGTGTACCTCAATTCAACGAAAGTGATCAAAGACACTTTCGTGCGCTTTATTGCTAACTGTCGTATGCAGGTACACCCCGACGATTGCAGCTGATCAGAATTGAGGAGTCAATCCAAAGCCGCATGTTCACAGCAACCACACTTAATTGAAGAAATCATGACTGGTGCATATCTACATAACCTGGTTCTGATATTTTTATACTATGCTTCTGCTACGCTGCTGCAAATATCATGACCAGTAAGGCTTCCGCTACTCTGATGGAAAGATGTCATGATTCAAAAGTGTGAGCATGTCGGTCCAAAAGTCACAACTTCACATGATGGCAACACAATAAAGGGTGATCCAGAGATTTACTGTGGCTGATGATCTCAAAGAAAGCTCGAAGATCATCAAGATGTGGATCAGTTCAAAGACCTCCACTGAAAGTACAAATCAATGCGGACTTTGAAGTTGCACTACAAAAGCACAAAGATTGCGGAAATGAAGAATTCAAGTCTACGAGCTCAAGAACAATGTCAAGAATAGAATGCTAGGATTCGAAATATAAAACATGGGGTGACCTCCCTTAGGGGGAGATTGTTAGGAATTGGAAAATTTCTTAGTGAAGATTCGGTCACCCCAAATGTTATCTAGCTTAAGTTAGCTCGTAGACTTGTCGTTAGTTACGTTATTTATCAGTTTATTAGTTAGTTATTAGTTTAGTTTAGCGTAGTGCAACACCGTGGAGGAAGGACGGGTCTTTACCCACTGTATCCCTGATCCACAGGCCGATAGGAGGTCGTGTATTTGTAAGTATAAATACCCCTTCCATCCATGGAAGGGGTGGTGCTTCTCATAATCTAATATTCAACATTTTTGTAAACCTCTAGCAAGAACACCCTCTCTCTCTCTACTTTCTCTCTCTAAAATGGAAAACATGTATTTTGATCTCCCAAGACCACCCGAATCATCTAACACAATAAAATAATGATCCTACATATTTTGTGTTAGCCTGATTGTTTGATTCTCGATTAACTAGTAAACCGTAAGAGTGTTTGTTTGACTTTTGGTAAAGACAAAAAGGAAAACATAAAGCTTATAGAAGTTTTGGCAAGTAAACATGTATAGGCTGTTTATGGATTTAAAGTGTATATTTGGTTCGGGGCATTAAACTCTACTAATACCGGGGTTTATTTGTACGTGCATTGACTTGGAATTTATGTTGAAATACTTGATTTACGCTATTTATTCATTAGTTGGAACATTGGTACGTTTTGTATACGTTATGGGACTTGTTACCTTGGAATTTCGACAACAAATATACTTAACGGACTTTATAATACAGGATGAGATTTGAAATATTTGGACAACCATTGAACTTGTAATGAATTTTAGTTGGACTTATCATTGCACTAGATAAATTATAGACTGTTGATGGGCCAAGTAAACACATTCAACTCATTAAACTATCTAACCGGATTAATTATTATCGAGATGTATTTTAATCAACGAATAATACCAAACCTTTATCTGTATAATTATTATTGCCAAATAAACTGATTTTTATGCGAACCCGAAAAATAAAAATGAAAAGTATAGTTTTATTTTATATAAAACCTTTTTCCATTTAATATATATACTAAAACTTATGTTTCGTATAAAACATACATTTCTTAAACATTCTAACTGGGGTTACTGGGTAAATGCTTAAAACCTTACCACTTACTTACTTATTACTTAGTTGCTAATTGATCCCACTTGTTTAATTTCTTTTATATGTTTTATTGCTATAGCGTGTGTTGTTGAGTCTTGGTCAATATTTCTTGACTATTTCTTATAATGTATTGGGATATACATCATGTTTTAGTGTGAGTTATGTTTGGCGTGAGTTACATGTCGAGTCCTTGTTTTCTTACCACCACACGAATCGCTGATACTAAATTTTCTTACGAGAAACGGCACTAAACATTTTATAAGATATCGATACGAATATTCCACGAAAACTAAGACACATTATATTTCAGAAATTCATTTGCTCTGCTAGATTTATTCTGAGATAGCAAATTCTTATTAGGTTGTGTTGATCCCGTACCACTGTAAATGTACTCTCGATACTACTGTGTTATGCTTCCTGATGCCAGTTGTGTCAGTTATGTTTCTTGCGTTACTTCATATCGAGGTGAGTTCATGACCCCTACTTTACTTGTTTTAAAAACACTTTTTGGGGAAAATACATGCTTGTTTACTAAATTCTAGTATTTGCAAAATGACTTGGTTCTTGAAAACTTTATGTGCTTTACTGAATAACTTATTCAGCTATTCAATTATCATTACAATAACATTATTTCTTTCGCTGTGCTAAATTCATAATATTTCAATTTTGGACATATATGTGTATGTAATTGTATGCATGAGGGTTTGTAGTGGTTGACATATTTCATTTAGCCAACAGTCTTCGGGACTGTTTGGATATCCATGATTACATTTAGCCAACAGTCTTTGGGACTGGTTGACAAATTTCATTTATCCTACAGTTTAGCTCCAGCTGGTTTGCGATAATAACTGATTGGATTCCTATTTGTGCACGGGACCACGTGGTGGTCGGATTTCATGATGTGGATTACATGACCTGGATTGCATTTCATTTTACTACTTGCTCAGCACTATTACTTATACATATGTCCTACTGGTTTATCATTGCACAGCAAAACTGATTTACTACTTTACTTACAAACTTATGAACTCACCAACCTCGTGTTGACATTTTTAGCATGTATTTTCCGGTTTTACGCGAAAGCTTACTTTGGAGGCTTTTGGCATGGCATGGCATGGTCATAGAATACTCCGTTATATTTGGGACCGCTTTATTATTTATTATGGGCCTGTATTTCCGCACTATTTTTGAATAATGTAAATTTTACACATTTGTTTATGAAAATTTTTAATGTAAAACCGTTGTTCTATACTTTGTGTTGTGATACCAATTAGTAGCACCCCACGACCCGAATGCTTCCGCTGTGCCAAATTTGGGGGTGTTATATCTATGTTTGTAGTTTTGTTTTTGTGTGATCTATTAGGTTCCTCTTAAAGGCAAGATCACCACCTTTGAAGTCGAGCAAGCTCAAGTCCATGAGTTGCCATGCTTCCTCATCATCAAGGCTACTGAAGTCTTCTTGTTGATGATTCCTTTCTTTCTTCAAAGAAGTGTAGTGTTGAAGACATTAGTGAAAGATGTCTCAAGTGTCAAGACGAAGATATTAGTGAAGGGTTTCTATCGTCTATAGTATAAGCACTTGTGGTAGGTGCTTAGAAGTCAAGACAAGAAGCATTAGTGAAAGGTGCTTAGAAGTCAAGACTAGAAGCATTAGTGAAAGGTGCTTAGAAGTGAAGACACAAGACATTAGTGAAAGGTGTCTTGTAGATCTAGTCAAAGGCATTAGTGAAAGGTGCCTTAGATGTACATTTGATATGGCGTGTTTAGATGTACAAGATAGACTAGTATTAGATCCAAAGATATTGATATCCTTGATGATGTTGTAAAGGAGTAGATCTCCTTTGGGATTAGTCGTTGGTGTAGTGTGGTAGTAGTTCCTCCATTGCAATGGAACTAGGTGCTTAGCCTAGTACCTAATAAAGGTTAGGCGACGTTGTGAAGGTGTAGTTCACCTTGGAGTGAAAGAACTAGGTACTTAGCCTAGTACCTTATAAAGGGTAGGCGACGTTGTGTAGGTGTGGTTCACCTTGGAGTGAAAGAACCCGGTGGTTAGCCTAGCACCGGAAAAAGGGTAGGCGACGTTGTGAAGGCTTCTCCGCCATAAGGAGATTGGTGTAGTGATTACGAACTCTCGAGTAGGTGACTCGGGGAGTAGAGTAGGGCAAGGAAGGTGTCCTTGTAGCCGAACCACTATAAATACTCGCGTTGTGGTTTTGTGCTTCTTACTCTTATCTTTTCATTACTTACCTTTATATGCTTGTTTATCAACATCCAACACACACATCCAAATAGATTGACATAAGTCAATCTAAATAGATTAAAAGGAAGTTTTAATTGGCAAAACTATTCAACCTCCCCTTCTAGTTTTCCATAATGACATTTCCTAATGATTCTTCCAGATAACCATCGTTTGAAATCAACACCGTGCTTAAACCTCTGGGCTGATGAGAAACGTAAATTTGTAGGTTCCCAACAACTTTTGCAATGTCATACATAACATTAATATCATAATCATTCTTAATTGCTTTCATACCATGTAACTTGTTGATTGGTGGCAACTCGTAATATAGACTGTGGATCCGTCTTCTACATTTTTTTGTTTAGACAGATAACCATATTATCAAAATCCATTTCTGGAACATGAATTTTCAATACGGAACCGTGTTGGTACGTTACTGCGTTAAGTTTAAAATCTCCGTTGTGGTGTACAACGAACTCGAAACTACAATAACTAGAAGTTGACATGTGGTGAATGAAAGAAGTTTGAATTCTATTAGTTTCCTTGAAAACACATACTTGTATATATACATATATATATATATATATATATATATATATATATATATATATATATATATATATATATATATATATGGGCTAATAACCTTTTAAAGCACTATACTTGTCAAAAATGGCAGTTCTGCGTAGCGAACTAAAAAAATAACTCTTTTAGACATTAAAGTTGACATTTTTGTCTTTCTTTTAGACATTAAACTGCCATTCTTGACAAGTATAGTGCTTTAAAAGGTTATTAACCGTATATATATATATATGTTATCGTAGAGGATGGTAGAGTAAAAGTGTATGGAAAAAAAAGAAAAAAATAGAAAAAAAAAAGAGAAAAGAAAAAAAATAGAGTGTTGAAAAAAAAACAAAAAAAAAGAAAAAAAAAACATACGGGCTACCATCCTACATCTATCTTTAAATTTATGTTTGTTTGTTTCAAAGTTATCTAGAGTTTTAAAGTGTCGAGTCTTGGCTTAGCAACGCCATGCTTCTCATGCTTGTAACATAAATATTTTTGACTTGCCACCACTAAATCGCCTATCCCACCAAACCCTTTGTTTCCCTACCGTAAGCCTAACGTTACAAACCTTTAAAAGACCTTTTGGATAGTTTTTCCTAGGTGCTTACGCCAAAGCGATGGAGGTTTGATCTAGTCTCAAGCCTATGGTAATCTATGTACTAGGACTGGTTAATGAGTGTTTATCTTCCATTTCCAATTTGATATATTTCATATACACCCGAGAGATGAGAGTATCCAAACACTACTTGTGAGGTGCTAGTATGTAATTTCCGTGCTTGTTATGACTTTTGCGGGGCTTATACTTGTTGTGAATTGTTCTAAACCAATACTTCATGCCCCCTAACTTATAAATTGATTGGCCAAAAGCACATTTGCTTGAGGACAAGCAAATACCAAGTGTAGGGATATTTAATAAGGATTTAAAATGTACACTTTTGAGGGGTCATTTAAGCCCTTAATCGACCACTTTTATATCCGTTACTGCTTAATTTCATTCCTTTTCACTTTTTAGGTCTCTTGAAGGCAAATTGCTAGAATGACACTTATTAGGACGAAAAAGCGTGAATATATGAAGAAAATGGCCAAAGTCAAGATCAAGACACTCAAGCTGCTGGAATTTAAGGTGACGGCGTCACAGTCAGTGGGCGACACCGTCCCAACATGCTCCAAAATTGTGACGGCTCAGTAGCGAATTTGCTATTTTGTACCCGACGGCGTCAGGCTTTAAAGATTAGGGCGTCACAACTCAGACGACCTAGATTCAGATCCCGACGGCGTCACAACCATAAGGTGACGTCGTCACAAGGTTGACGTGGTCAAGACGAAACCCTAATGGCGGCGATCCGACGGCATCACATTTAAAGAGTGACGTCGTCGCAAGTTGTAACTTTATATATAGAATTCGAATTTTCAGACTTTTAGAGAGGTAGTTTTGTGGAGTAAAACCTAATAACGATTTTTGGCTATCTTGGGCAGTATCTTAGGGTTCTCATACCCTATTTTCCAATAAGATAAGTAATTGACTTCATTAATTCAATTATGTCTTCAATTGTATGTGTGTATGCTTGCATGTTTTCCATGTCCGGCTAATTTACTTGTGTGTTTGCTTAGATCTATGAAACCTAGGTATTGAATATTGATTGGTTGTCTCTTATCTTAATTGTAATTGACTTAGGATTGCGATAGGTCATTCGTTGTGTTTTTAATGCTTGAGTAATCTTTGTGAACATTAGTTTATAATCGCCTAGAGTTGTTGTAGGCTAAAAATCCAAAGATAACCTTAGAGTTAGTTTATGAATCCTAGAGATTTTGTAGGAAATAACCTTAAGGTAGTCTCAAAGAGTTACGGAATAAAGCATACCCTACGACCTTAGAAGACACAACGCGTTAAGAATAAGGACGTGATAATTCAACCATCAATAGGAGATAACTAGGGAGTAATAGCATCTAGGTAACCACATCTTTAATCATCATACGAGCACACATCAATTAGACATAGACTACCCCTTAGCTTAGTTAATTATATAATTAGAATAGTAGAATAATCGGTAGAAATACCAACCCCCCAAATCCAATACCCCGATATTCGTACCTTTCAATTTTCTAAAAAATATAAAAAAGATAAAAAAAAATAATCTTCCTCAACCCCAACCTTAGCGTAGTAACTTCTCACTAGCATTCCTATTCCCCTAGAAAACGATATCAATCCCGAGGCTTACCCTAACACTACACTACAATGATTAGGTTCACTACCTATGTGGTTGAAAAACTTGCTCAAAGAAAAGGAAGTTTCCTTTGACCCCGAACACGCATTGTACGCATATCAAGTTTTTGGCGCCGCTGCCGGGGAATAGAATAGCTAGTTAGATCTTTATCTCGTTTAGGTTCCCTTGATTGATTCCTATCAAGTAAGATTTTTTTCTCATTTTTAGCTTCCTTGTAGTCTATCCCCCTTCTTTGTGTTTGTGTTCGTAAAACCCTTTTCATTTGTCGCTATGGCAAGTGAAATTGCATTTGAATCATTAACAAATGAGGAACAATTGAGTTTCACAAATTGGATTGCTTTTTATTGTTCTAATGAATTTGTGAGTGATCTTAGAGATATCCAAAAGGAGACGGGTGTAAGGTTGGATGAATTTGATAAATTTTGTGCTTGTGTGGCTTCTATTCAACGATCATTGTTAGAATCAACACCTTTTAGTAAGACCATCTGGAATTTTTTTGAGAAGAGCCTCCTAAGCATAAACCATCAGTTGAATGATCTTAGGCACCATAATAAAAAAGACCTAGCTTTTAAGAACATGGAACCTAAGCCTGAACAAGATTGTAAGATGGTTCGAGTTGAACCACCTATTTGCATGTGTGGGATAGATTTCAAAACATATGACACGCATGAGGAATCCTTTAGGCAAATAGAACATAGTGATCAAATTTTGAGAATGATTCTTATGAATCGGACCAAGAATTTGAAATGGCTAAAGAAGGATTTGAGATGCTTAGGAGTGTATTTGGGTTGGATCATACTAAAACACATGATTAACATTTAGGAGATCTTGATATAATGGAGAATGAGGTGGAAACTCCAAGCCCACAAGCCCTACCATCACTTGAGGAACACACATCGCCTATAACTTACCCGGAAGATGTAGAAGAGACTATAGGAACCCCAATTGATATAGAACCTTTGGACCAAACACCACTAGAGAATGTAGGTTTAGATGCTTGTTGTCATGACCTCTCTCTTAGTCCTAGGGAAGTTCCTAATTTTGATGAACTGGAGCCTCAACCAAAAACCTTACCCAATTTTTCGTCTTTAGATGTGAATCTTGGAATTGAATTAGGCCCCAATCCACCCATCAAAATAAATAGTCCGGGTAGTTGCTTGATAAAGGTGGTAGACTCTACGCCATGTAGAGTGGAAGCTAATATAGGAGTAACCCATGACCCTTACACACTTATATCACCCATTCATGGTTGATAACAAGAAACATTATGGGTTTAAACCGGGTTTATTAGGTCAAGATGGATCCTTAACTAAGAATCTTTTGAAGTTGATAAAAGATGATCCATTTTTAGGAGAGATATTTAATTCACCCGCTACACCAATAGAATTAGGTAAGGTTATAATGAATGGAGCACACTCCTTTGAGCATATAAATCACCCATCACCCTCTCCTCACGTAGCAAATTTTCACCCTAAAGGTGTGTATCGCTACTATCACCCGCACTTAAGCTTAAGTGTAGGAAAAAATTCCCCTTTATCCGTTAAATAAGGGTAGAGTTAAGCTCGTGACTCGAACAAAAACAAGCGCTTCTTGGGAGGCAACCCATGTGTATTTTTTTTTTCATTTTTATTTATGTGTCATATATCTTTTCATTATTGTATGTTCTCAGGTTTGAATTTGTGAAAATGCTTTATTTTGTCTTTAACCTCGTCTTAATTACATATAAAGGTATTTTACAAAAAGGATAAGTGTAGGGAGGATTACACACGTTTTTAAAAGAACGTGAACATGAGAATTACGATTATTAAAAAGATATACATGTGTGTTTGTTAGAGTCAAATGCTTGTATCGAGTCATAATGAATGTTTTGCAGAAATTTTTCCAGATTCTAAAGATATAAATTTTTCCAGAAAATCGCAGACCAGTTTCTGTCAGGAACCTGACGGCGTCAGGAGGAGCAGAAACAGCTTATAACTTTTTCTCATTTTCTGTGCTACTTATAAATTTTTGGAATTTCTCAGGTCTTAATTTTCCAGAAAATCTGTAAACATCCATTCCACAAGCATTATATCCTAGTATAGTAGAGTCATATATAGTGTTACCACCGATTTTACGCGAAGGTTTCGTTTGTTTTCTTCAAGTGTGCAGGTTTTATTTATCAAGAAGAAGATACATAAGATTGGATGGAGCTTTTCACGCATACATTCTTCTTGAAGAAGAATTTAACCACTACTTCACACGGATCCTACCGAGCTAATCAGGGGAGTATTAGTTTCTTTCATTTTTAATTACCTTCCATTATCATAACTTTGATACTTTCGAGGAACATTGGGGACAATGTTCAGTTTAAGTGTAGGGAGGGAAAATAAAACGGGAACTTTGAAACTATGCTTATCCTTGACTATTTGCCTTGTCCAATTTCATATGTGTAATAAACCATGAGAAATATCGGTTAGGGTAATTTTGGTACCAAATTTAAAAATTTTCATGACATGTAGGAGTGGGCCATTAGTCTTAATAAAGCGTCTCATGGATAGGAAGTTATATGACTAGCACAAAACCCTTTACCACTCAAATTCCACCCCAAAAATGTGAAGTTCGCCCCTAGATTTGTAGGAATTAAAGCATTCACCTTTAATGCTTCGAGAGTGTACCGGTAGTATAATAGATTCTAGAACTTGTTTTGTGATGCATTCCGAGATCGCTAGTGAGACTACACTTGTGTAGTTAGGAATAACTAAATGATAAGAGGCATTAGGATAACCTTTGTTTGATACCCGTATTATAATTACTTCTTACACATCGGTTGAGTAATTCCCTCACACCCTTGCGTTGTACTCATCTTTAGTACACGATCCCCTAGTTAACCCCTCAGAGCCTATCCTTTTCGCGGTTCTCGTGATGTTTCGGTTTTCCGGAATATCAATGAAGAGCATTGTTTACAATCCACCCCCAAATGTACACCCAAATCGCCTTAGCCTACCTTGTATGCACTTACTTTTAGTGCATTGTTGTTATCATACTAAACCCTTAGTTCAATTATCTAGTTGCTTGCATAAGTTGCTAAGTCGAGTCATATCCTTTGTATACAGTTTTGGGACGATTGGGACTCATGGGAAAAGTTAAATTTTATGAAGTGACGGGAAGGAACGTTAAATTCAAATTCCCTTTATTTACGTAATAATGTACTCCAAGTGTTTTGATCTTTTCAATTCGGGTCAAATTAGTGTTAGAGTAATAATAACTTAAGTGTAGGGATGTGCCTATAAATCCCTTATATTTTTATGTTATCGTAGAGGATGGTAGAATAAAAGTGTATGGGGGAAAAAATCGAAAAAAATAGAAAAAAAAATAGAGTGTTGAAAAAAAAAAGAAAAAAAAACATACGGGCTACCATCCTACATCTATCTTTAAATTTATGTTTGTTTGTTTCAAAGTTATCTAGAGTTTTAGAGTGTCGGGTCTTGGCTTAGCAACACCATGCTTCTCATGCTTGTAACATAAAGATTTTTGACTTGTCACCACTAAATCGCCTATCCCACCAAACCCTTTGTTTCCCTACCGTAAGCCTAACGTTACAACCCTTTAAAAGACCTCTTGGATAGTTTTTCCTAGGTGCTTACGCCAAAGCGATGGAGGTTTGATCTAGTCTCAAGCCTATGGTAATCTATGTACTAGGACCGGTTAATGAGTGTTTATCTTCCATTTCCAATTTGATATATTTCATATACACCCGAGAGATGAGAGTATCCAAACACTACTTGTGAGGTGCTAGTATGTAATTTCCGTGCTTGTTATGACTTTTGCGGGGCTTATACTTGTTGTGAATTGTTCTAAACCAATGCTTCATGCCCCCTAACTTATAAATTGATTGGCCAAAAGCACATTTGCTTGAGGACAAGCAAATACCAAGTGTAGGGATATTTGATAAGGATTTAAAAGGTACACTTTTGAGGGGTAATTTAAGCCCTTAATCGACCACTTTTATATCCGTTACTACTTAATTTCGTTCCTTTTCACTTTTTAGGTCTCTTGAAGGCAAATTGCTAGAATGACACTTATTAGGACGAAAAGGCGTGAATATATGAATAAAATGGCCAAAGTTAAGATCAAGACACTCAAGCTGCTGGATTTGAAGGTGACGGCGTCACAGTCAGAGGGCGACGCCGTCGCAACATGCTCCAAAATTGAGATGGCTCAGTAGCGAATTTGCTATTTTTTATCTGACGGCGTCAGGCTTTAAAGAGTAGGGCGTCACAACTCAGACGGCCTAGATTCAGATCCCGACGGCGTCAGAAGATGAAGCCGACAGCGTCACAACCATAAGGTGACGTCGTCACAAGGTTGCCGTGGTCAAGACGAAACCCTAATGGCAGCGATCCGACGGCGTCACATTTAAAGAGTGACGCCGTCGCAAGTTGTAACTCTATATATAGAATTCGAATTTTCAGACTTTTAGAGAGGTAGTTTTATGGAGTAAAACCTAATAACGATTTTTGGCTGTCTTGGGCAGTATCATAGGGTTCTAATACCCTATTTTACAACAAGATAAGTAATTTACTTCATTAATTCAATTATGTCTTCAATTGTATGTGTGTATGCTTGCATGGTTTCCATGTCCGGTTAATTTACTTGTGTGTTTGCTTAGATCTATGAAACCTAGGTATTGAATATTGATTCGTTGTCTCTTATCTTAATTGTAATTGACCTAAGATTGCGATAGGTCATTCGTTGTGTTTTTAATGCTTGAGTAATCTTTGTGAACATTAGTTTATAATTTCCTGGAGTTGTTGTAGGCTAAAAATCCAAAGATAACCTTAGAGTTAGTTTATGAATCCTAGAGATTTTGTAGTCAATAACCTTAAGGTAGTCTCAAAGAGTTAGGGAAGAAAGCATACCCTACGACCTTAGAAGACACAACGCGTTAAGAATAAGGACATGACAATTCAACCATCAATAGGAGATAACTAGGGAGTAATAACATCTAGGTAAACACATCTTTAATCATCATACGAGCACACATCAATTAGACATAGACTACCCCTTAGCTTAGTTAATTAGATAATTAGAATAGTAGAGTAATCGGTAGAAATACCAACCCCCCAAATCCAATACCCCGAGATTCGTACCTTTCAATTTTCTGAAAAATATAAAAAAGATAAAAAAATAATCTTCCTCAACCCCAACCTTAGCATAGTAACTTCTTACTAGCATTCCTATTCCCTTAGAGAACGATATCAATCCAGAGGCTTACCCTAATACTACACTACAACGATTAGGTTCACTGCCTAGGTGGTTGAAAAACTTGCTCGAAGAAAAGGAAGTTTCGTTTGACCCCGAACGCGCGTTGTATGCGTATCACTAACTAGTCAAATAACCTTCTTGAACAAAAAGGCTTTTACTGTTTTTTCTTCTTGTTCTACTCATCTTTGCATTGGTCGGCCACAACTAGTGGGGATAACTCTACCTGAGATACATACACATGTAGTTGTTGAATTTGAGTATACATTAACATACTTTCGCAGTCGTGTATAACAGCCAATGGAAAAAGCCCTGAATCCATACTACAATTTGGTTTCTTCTTATAAAGAAAGGTTGGGGAGTTTTTATCGTAACCCATACAGTTGGTTATGATTGATTTTAGTTGATCTCTTGAAAAAGTGTCTAGCTTTACCGGTTCTACGGTAGCAACTATCCCACCAACAAATTTTCTAACTGGGGGTGTGGTGAACCTTCCATAATAGTGTAGTAGGACCTTGAATGTCATTATTTGAAAAGCATGCGATGTTGCTGTTGAAATTGAATCACAATAATGAGGTTTATATAGTGTGCCCCACTCATGTGTTAACTGTTTCATTTAAGTAGACTGACAATGTACATACTATTCCAACCAAAATAGTGTCGAATCAAATCAACTCTGTAAATGACCAATTTAATTTGAATAGTAATTTCAGCTTTCTAGTAACATTAAAAAATGGAATAGATTACAGCATACGTAAAATACATTATAGATTAACTAGGAAATAAGAAAAACACATAAACCATCCTACTTTGTTAAAAACCAAAGGGATTAAACCAACTATTTGAATCATGCGTGTGCTGATATGTTGAGAGGCGTATTGCTGGGAATCGTATTGTTAATACACCTGGGACGGGTATTGATGATCATTTTGAAGTGGTTACGTTGGTTTTTGTTGAGATAGGTTGAATGATGGTTGTGTGTGATGTTGATCATATGTTTGTGATGTGTGCATGTTTTGATCATATCATTGAGATGGGTATGTGTTGTGGTGGTAAGTTTGTGACGTGTATTGGTTATGATCGATAGTTTGCGTGTGGTATTGGTTTTGATCATAATGGTTTGTGAGGTATGTGTTGTCACCATATGCTTGCCAAGAATATGAGTTTTGACCATATGCTTGCCAAGGGTATGTGTTTTGACCATATGATTGTGATGAGAATGGGTTGTTGCCCATAAAACTTTGATCAAACGGATGATGTAGGTCGTAAGAAGGTGCAGTTTCATGTTGCTCATCCGTTGAAAATTCTTGATGCTTTTATTTACCTTTGCTTACAGGGGATCATGGACAAATGATTTTTTGCAACGCTAACGATTGTTCCCCGCTTCTTTGCACCTGGTACAATGTGTAATCTTTGGGTCCTCACCTTAAGATTGTATATGGACCATATTTTTTGGACGACCTGGCTGAGGGTTGTCCATTTTTGGAGGAGTAACAGGATGTATATGGCTTGGATACTCCCATTTGTTAAAATTTCCAACAAATTGAATTGACTCCGTGTAGGTTGCTTGATATTTTTCCTTTTTAAACCATTCTTGTACATATTTCACACAATATGTTAGACCCACGAACCTAGTAACAACAATTACATGACTACAAGGCATCCCAGAAAGCTGCCATTTCTGACATTCACATCCAGCGGTCATGAAGTTCACTTCACGGTTATATTGGCCATCAGGAACTTGATATCGAAATTCATTAATTTCGTGTACAACCCATCTGATGCTTTTCTTTTTTATTTTTTCCACCTTATCCACTGCCCAATCTTTTAGTCTACTGGTTTAATCGTTCATGATACTTCATTAGTTTTTGGTGAGCATGTTTTAAAACATGTGATGAACCCCAATAATGATGATAGTATGCTTTATGATGAATTCTAATGATGATGAGCTTTGAATACTACTGCAATAATTTATTTTTAGGGCTTCGTATATTGATGTTGATGTGAAAGAGATGGTGTTGCACTAATATTGGTTATTAAATTCGGTTTGGAGGGTTTTGGCACTAATATTGCATCGTAATCTGGTTTGGATGCACGTCTGATTGAAGGAGTCATTGGTAAACTTAATACTGTTGGTAGCTTCATGTTTCTATTGCTGAATGTTCAAGTTAATGTTGATACTTGTTGTTAATCCATTAAAGCTGCTTGATGTTGAAACTTACTGCTGCCAGTTGCGCCTAATAGTACTGCTTTTTATCTTGTTAATACTGCTCGAGTACTTTGTACTGCTAGCTTTGTGGATTAGTACTGCTAGCATGTGTTTAGTACCGTTGTAATGAAAGCAGTTAGTACTGCCAAGGTAATTGGTTAGTACTGGCATTGTAATTTTGTACTGCTTATCGATAGTTACTACTGCTTGTTACTGTTGTTACGTTGCTCGTTATTGCTGCTATCTAACGGCTTGTACTGCTAGTTTTATTCGACATTGAACAATACATGGTCTTAATTCTCGGATGAATTTGGTTAACACACACAAAGATTTTGGTTATTGTTCGTAAACGTTAAAAGGCTCGTATTTGATTTTATTGAATAATTGATTACGAAGGAGATTGTTTATCACTTATTTGGAGATGAAGTGGTGTTTCTTATATGCGTGTTCTTATCATATCTTAAACGGGACCATTACGTTTAAAGATAACTTGTTCGTGCTTCAATGATTGTGATGAAGACTTGCAAATCTAGTTTTCATAGGTCAAGGGGTGGATGGATGAAGACCTAGTTAACAATCACTTAAAGGAGTTACATTGTAGTGCTCAGTGTCTCATTGAAGATGAGGATTTTGTCAAGAGGTTACGATCTACTTATATTTTTGGTTAGTGGTATAAGTTCAAAGTCACGTGGATAGTACAAGACATAAGACACAAGTTTGGGTTATTCTACTTTTACATCAAGTTCGTTATATTTGGTTTTCTTCATATGTGATCATTACAAGGAGCCTACAGATTTGAAGAATCATGAAGATGACTAACACATTGGTTTTAGGGGAAGCTTATTCTTATGATGTGTTTAATCATTTGATGTTCATGCACCACTCAAAGGGAAGTTTTTGATTTTTACTAATGTTGATCATTATTACTAGTGCTAGTTGGAGTTTCTACTGGTTTGGATTCATTATTCGTCTTGCGCTTCATGGAGGGTAATCTAAAACATTAGAAGGCTGGATTAGTTGTGTGGTATTGGTTCGTGGTGGTCAAGATCATGTTTGCATATGTTCTCTATTTGTTGATAACAAAAAGGGGAAGAGATGTTGGAGTGGCATGGCATGGATTAAGGGGAAGAAAAGATTTGTTTAATTCAGGGAGATGTTTACATCTCAACTTCTCTACTTCGTCTAGGGAAGTTCGTACATGACTTTGTTTGTTTTGTCATCATCAAATAGGGGTATATTGTTGGGATTCTTGATTTGATGAGACAAAGTAAATATAAGAATGAAACAAAGAGACTAAAAGTGATAAGAATGAAATCTACAAAAAGATGGAGGGACTTGCTTGAAAAAGAAGATTTACTTATTAGTCCTTCGTAGTATTTTGTAAACCCTAAATCTCTATTATATAAAGAGATCAAGGGGACATGTTTTATTATTAAGTCTGTAGGACCGTAAAACTAGAGATTTATGTGGTTTTGGGAGGTCTTGGTTGGTGAAAGAAGATGAAGGACATCATCTTTCTAGAGAGAGAAAGTAGAGAGATGATGGAGAAGCAAAGATAAGTTTATTCATAAGATAAACAATACACAAACCTAATGCTTAACCACACCCCTCATGGAGAGTCGTGAGGGGTATTTATAGGCTCATCACACTATTACTTTGCCCCGTTTACATAAGTAGTCCCTACGGGTGCAACTTACTACGAATCTAGTCCAATTTACGTATGTGACGTTATCTTTATAAAAGAGCGAGGCTAACAATCTCCCTCCAAGATATCGTCACACGTTAATGGCTACAATGAGACCTATAAATACATAAACAAAGTAAATTACAATAATAACAAACTATGTTGACGTTGTTGAAGCGCAGAGTCTCTGTAGTCTAGATACTAAGGAAAACTTTAAGTTCTCTCTTTCGACGATCTCGGCATTTGATCTTTGGCACTGACGGCACTGATTCTTGTAGCTCTGAACTTCAACTGTAATGGTCTAGTTAGGTTATTACTCCCTCCTAACTAGTGAGCCTTTTTTCTTTTATTTTCTACTTCCTGAACCGACAACTCTCTTCCAACACGCAGCGGAGACGATAGACTCTTGATTGTAGCACAATGGTTGTCGTTCTGGGAACATCGAAACAACATAACTCACTTATTACATCCAAGTTGGTAAAAAGCCCCGATGTACACCACACTACTTCTCCTTCTTCAGTATTAAGCACAGTTCCCTTCGTCAATCCAATCACGGAAGATGAAACACCAACTTCTCCTCCTGATGGTTGCGAGCTATCGGAATTATCATAATGTTGCATACATGCCGTAGATTACCTTTTTCTTGATGCAATATTGAATCCATTGTTTGATTGAGCATAATTTTGTGAGAATATGTCGCAAAAATACTCTCAATACTGCTCTCAAACCAACCTATAATCGAACCTCCTTTTAACTCACCGGCTAATAGTAATGACCACATATGGAGTCAACCCGATACGACCAACTTGAAATAGAGGTAAACATCTCAACTTTGTGACTTACTGCTTGTTCTATCTTCTTGACAATCCACAACTCCGTGTGACACTGAGTACTACAACGTAACTCCTTAAAATGATAGTTTACACTGTGAGCACTACAATGTAACTCCTTACATCAGTTATAACTAGATTGTCAATTCATAATCACTTATGAAAAATGCCCAGACAAGTTATCTTGAGACATGTAATCAACCAACCATCGTCTCAATGATAAAGAAGTTCACCCATGAAATGTCACTTCAATTCCGCATAAGCGATACCGTACAAAAACCCCATAGTCATTTTTTTCTTCAAATTTTAGCTCAAGCCGTGAATGTATGTATCCTCCGTGAAAATTTTTGAGACCAAAAATACCGCTCAGTTTTCAAAATTTTGTTATCCAATATTTAAAAAGTTGTGTCAAAAAATTTTGTAACACAAAATTTGGATACCAAAATTTTTTATCCAATTCAGTCAAAACGAATATTATCAATCAATCATCCAAAACCAAGTGCAACAGGCCAATCCGGATACTAGCCCAAAATAGAAAACCCCGATTCAGTCACAATCCCTCATTACCGATTATATAAAACCTAGACACAGTTTAACTTTACAAACCCTAAAAAGCACTTGAGATAAAACTACGCCTACCAACTCTTCTCTTCCCAAATCAGATCTGGTAAAAAAGCATATCTCCTTTCCTCTCCACATCAATCTCATACCGATTGAACATACATCTCAATCTCAGTTTCATTAAGAACCAATCTTGTTTCCTTGCTTCTAATATCCGAACATCAACAAACACTCCATATTTATTTTACACTACAGGTTGAGTACACCACATGGGATGTCTTCAAGATCCTTTTAAAATAGGGTCTCTGGTAGGTATAAATTGATGTTTTTCTTTTAAACCGAGCAAAGAGAATGATTGAGACTGAGGTCTTGGTCATTCTTTAGTAGTATTCGGATATTAAATAGGAGGTTACACTCCACATAGATCTATGATGATGAAGGTCAATTAAAAAGTCTTTAAAAGATTAAAAAAAATTAGACCATTATGAGATTTATTCTTGTTGCCATTTGATAGAGTCTTGGTATCGTTTGAAGGTGGGATTGAAGGAGTTGAGGTAGGATAGGATCGGATTTGATGATGGTGTTGGTTTAGTATCTTACGAGTTAGGATTAGGTTTTTGGTTAACTTGGTTTTGAGTCGAATCTGTTGTAACTGCTTCATTTCAATTCGTGTTATGTGGAACTTGGACTGATGATGGGTTGTAACTTGAAGTCGTTGGAGTTTGTGGTGATTGGTATTTGGTCGTGGTCAGTGGTCTTTGTCTCTTCTCCATCTTGATTCTTTTTCTTATTCGTAAAAGTCTTACACGTAACACGACCTTACTCGTAAAAACCTTATTCATAAACAACATAAGTCGTAAGCCTTAGTCGTCAAGTCTTAGTCGTAAGTCTTATTCGTAAGACATATTCGTAAGAACCTTACGAATTACTTTCCAAGTAATTCGTAAACAGAATTGAAGACTTGTTCGTAACATTGGTTCTTAGTCGTAAAAGTTATTTGTAAAATAAGGGTTTACGAATTTTTTTCCAAGAAATTCATAAAATATCCCTTATTCGTAAGATAAGGGTTTTGAACCATTGACTTTTTGCTCCGACCAAGAATTTGATCAGCTTCATGAACCCATAAAATCTGCTTAGAAAACATTGCTTTTGCCCGTTTGAACACATAAATAGACCTTGTTGACCATTAAAATTATCACAGGATTTGGCAAAAATCATATAAAGTGTTGTTGATGACATACATATGTTTGGACAAGATATTGAGACAGCTAGAGTTTGCAAACATTGGATACAAACACATGACTTTTTTGACCAAAAGGATACATAAAAAACTGTTATAAACTGTTTACCACAATAACAGGAAAACAAAATTTCCGACCAAGAAAATGGTAAAAAAAACAGCTTAAAACATGATTCAAAACCACAATAAATCAATGAATGACACAACCTGGCTCTGATACCAATTGTAGGACCTTGTTTTTATCAACTTATATCACGTTAACAACCTTAACACACTAAATATGAAGCACAAAAGGTGGTGACTTGAAGTATGCAAAACGTATGTAACTAGAGAGAAAGATGAAGAGAAAGAACTAGTATTTCATAAACAAAACATACACTTACACACTCAAGCACACACCTCAAATGACACATTTGAGGTGTATTTATAGTGAAATACAAAATGCCCTAAAGGCTTAGCCATGGGCCTCGTGTGGGCTTGGATTGGGTTGGATTGGATTACAACTTATATAGGCTAGCTTATACATCACTATTAACCAATTAGCTTAGCCCAGTCCACGAGCCCATTGACTATTCTATTACAATATCTAACACACGTTACAAAGTTCCTTAACGTGAATGACCATCACTTTTTATTAATTACTATTAAGGCTAACAAAGTCTTTCATAATGTAGACATCTAGTAAAGGTGTGTGTGTGTGTAGGCGTGTGTTTATAAATGCCTAAGTTAGAGTTAGTTAACCCCCAAGATCAAAGGTGTTTTTGATCTTTGTTATAGGTAGATAACACGTTTTATTCTGATCAAATAAAATTGGAGGTGATTGTGAAAAACCTTGTGTCACCACTCCTTTTTAGACATATCTTTTTCCTATAAATAGTGAGTCATTTCTCTCTTGCTCACCAACCCTTTTTAGACATATCTTCTCTCTATGTTCTAACATCTCTAACCTCATATCCAAATGATCATTCTATGTAGTTTTCTTTTTGTGTAATTCTCTAGGTTCCTCATAAAGGCGAGATTACAACCTCTTGAAGACGTGTAACTCAAGGTCATGAGTTGCCAAGCTTCATCATCATCAAGACCACTGAAGTGCATCTTGTTTATATTTCTTCTCTCCCTCCAATAGTGTGTCATGTTGAAGGCATTGGTGTATAGTGTCGAAGGTGTACATTTGATATGGGGCATCGATGTATATTTGTATAGTTTGGGTTAAAGGATATTGATATCCTTACAAGTGTTGTAAAAAGAAGTTTGTCTCCTTTGGGTTGTAGTGTTGGGTAGAAGTTCCTCCTTTGTAATGTAACTCAATAAACAAATCACCAATTCATTACTATTTTGAATCATACCGACAATTTCCATGACAAGCATCCAAAGTCCTAAAATAGAATCAAACAAAAACCACCATCATCATTCAACCAATTGATTATTATAATCAAACCATTTGATTATAAAATGCATCAAGAATCATCCACAACGATTATCATATCGTTAAACTATTTTGATTATTATTATGCAGGTATCATCATCATTCTGCGTTTCTTTGAATTTCTGGTATCAGAGAGTTAAATATGATCCATCACTATTTTTAACTCTTTTAGTTTCACACTAAAAATCACACACTTTATTCCATGAGGCAAGGCCTCTATTTATACAAGAGGGTAGTAGGTGTCGGCCACCTAGCTGTACCAATAATGTAAATATAGGTAAGCAGTGACGTAGGATGTAGCAACTACACCTACTACCCTCTTGTATAAATAGAGGCCTTGCCTCATGGAATAATCGTATTTTTAGTGTGATTACCCATCCATCACTATTTTTATCATCATCATCACAAATTTCGATTCATAAAGGAATCAAAGTTATCACCAACCATCAATAAACAAATCACCAATTCATTACTATTTTGAATCATACCGACAATTTCCATGACAAGCATCCAAAGTCCTAAAATGGAATCAAACAAAAACCACTATCATCATTCAACCAATTGATTATTATAATCAAACCATTTGATTATAAAATGCATCAAGAATCATCCACAACGATTATCATATCGTTCGCATCTCCCAATCTGTTGAAGCACCGTCTTCTGAATAGCAGATTACCTATCCATCACAATTTTTATCATATATATACGAATCATTCTTTCTACGTACCATATTTTATGTACTGATTTATCTGCTACTACTATCTTTAATGGTTTTATTAATTTTTCCCAAAATTTTAATACCTTTCGTTTTCCGAAACATATCGTGGCTCCGGTATCTACATATGCAAATATTTTTTTTATTTTCGACTGTTACTTCAATGAATGTTGCATTCGGATTATCTTTTGTCTTTTTTCCTTTATTCATTGTTGTTACTTTTTATAAAAACATTTTTAATGGTATGTTAATCTGTTTCATAATATGGTTCTCCAAAATAATCAAAACTATTATCATCTTCGTAGTCGTCTAATTCTTCTGATTCATATTCATAATACTTTCTCATTCTTTCATTATAATCCAAAAATTGTTTTTTCAATTTTTCTTCATTAGTTGAATTTAAATTATATTCATCTAGATATTCAGCGATTCTCATTCTTGATATCATGAAAGCTACTGGATTTTTAATTTCTTTTAGAAATGGTGGTATAAAAACAAATTGTAGTGAATTAACTTCTTCATATTCCCATATATTCTCCCATGTCAGTTTGCTTATAGCTAGTTTTGTTCTTTTCTCATAATATTCCGATAGTATTTTAAAAACTAAATATGAATCATCGGTCTTAAATTCTAATTTTGGTTCAAAATTACTTTTTGTATATATATTTGTTGCCTTATTTTATTCTGAAGATCTGTTCTAGCTTTATTATTAGATTCTTCCTTATCACTATTTTTTATTTTATTTGTTATAGCTATATATAATTCTTCTAATTCTTCTTTATTATAATGATCTAGAATAATATATTTTAGTTGGAAAACACATGTGTCAGTGTTAATAATTTGTAATTCTTGACTTAATTCTTCACTCATCTTGTTTAGTGAACTTGTTTTATAATAGTCTTAAAATGTTTTTCACAAATTACTTTTGTACTATGAAGTGCTCGTAACCTTTTCATAAATTGTATTTTTTCAAAAATGTTTATTTCATTTTTTAATTCTTCGTTAGTTTCCTTGATATGTATTGTAAATTGTTTGATAACTTCATTTTGCTCGTTAATTTCTTTTTAAAGCTTTTGTTGATATAAACTCATTTTTTAACAAATGACTAATTTCGATCTGACTTCTTGTATTACCTTCATATTTTCTTTTAAACTGTTTTTTAATGTTTTAAAATTCCAATCTATATTAATCTTCTGAAATCCAATATATTTTACTTTTTTATTTCTTTTCATCTCTTTTTTAACGTTTTTTATTTCTTGTAACGTAGTCCTTCTTTGTGAATATAAATACTTTAGAAAATTCTTATGATATTGATTATAAGTACTTTTTAATTGTATTTTAGTGTCATTCATATTCTTAAACTTAATGATCTTAACATTTGTTTCATTTCTTTTATATCTTCTTGATTACTGGAAGATTCTCCATTTGATTTCTCAATTTGTGGTATCCATACTGATGATATATCAGATGTTGATTTCCTACTTCTTTCGATATATTTAATTTTTGTAAATATATTTGATGTTTCAAGACTAAGTAGTGGTTTAAAAAGTTTATCAATATGAATTATATCATTTGTTTTAAAAGTAATACTATGATGTGAGTTGGTGAGCGCATAGTTTATTTGGTATGTTACTGTAAAAGGGTGATTTCCTTTGTACATAAACGCTCTTCTTAATAATTCATATCTAATAGTAATACTTTTGTTTATATCTTTATCTTTTAAGCTTAATCCCATTTGTATATTTACATCAAATTTTATTTTTCCTTCAGATAAATTTTCTTTTCCTCTAGCAATAATGCTTTCTTTTTTATTAATTATTCTATCATCTCGTAATTCTAATTCAATAGGTGTATTATAATCCATAAATGTACTTTTTAATATTATTTGTATGGTTGATATATGAATATATGCTATTTTACTTCTATCTTTTTCTTTCATCTGTTTTATTGGATCATTTATCTGTTGTTTATTAATTATATGTATAATAATATTATCTTGTGTTTGTTCAATAGGAACTGGTTCTTCCCCAATAATTTTTCCAAAATATATTATATTTCTTCGTGAAAATATCTCTCTTAATGACCTTTGATAATCAAAATTATGTTTTTCTGATAATGTAAAATTTGATCTCCTAATAGCCGTTCTATCTATAATAGCATCTAGCATAAATCCTAATTCATTTTCATTTTCATGAATAATAGAAATTTCTTCTTTACTTATTATTGGTGATTTTGACATATTTTAATAAAAAAACTACTTTGAATTTATTAAAGCTTTTTAAAGTATACCTGCTTCCTAGCAATTTAATTCTTCTTGATGACGGCTGATGATTCTGTTTATCTTATTAATCGTTGGCATCGATCTTTCTTCTATTTAATGATTTTAAGTTTTTCTCCAAACTCTTGTCTAGCTCTTTTCCATAGCTCTTAAATCGTACTTCTCACTCTTTTATTCTTACTTCAGGCTCTGATACCAGAAATTCAAAGAAACGCGGAATGATGATGATACCTGCATAATAATAATCAAAATAGTTGAACGATATGATAATCGTTGTGGATGATTCTTGATGCATTTTATAATCAAATGGTTTGATTATAATAATCAATTCGTTGAATGATGATGGTGGTTTTTGTTTGATTCCATTTTAGGACTTTGGATGCTTGTCATGGAAATTGTCGGTATGATTCAAAATAGTAATGAATTGGTGATTTGTTTATTGATGGTTGATGATAACTTTGATTCCTTTATGAATCGAAATTTGTGATGATGATGATAAAAGTAGTGATGGATAAGTAATCTGCTATTCAGCAGACGGTGCTTCAACAGATTGGGAGATGCGATGATCTCAGATTAAACTCAAAAGTTTAACTCTTTTAGTTTCACAATAAAAATCACACACTTTATTCCATGAGACAAGGCCTCTATTTATACAAGAGGGTAGTAGGTGTAGTTGCTATATCCTACGTCACTGCTTACCTATATTTACATTATTGGTACAGCTAGGTGGCCGACAGGCCTTACATTATTAACCTTACATGATTACTAAAAAACAAACTACATCACACCACTCAAAAAAGAAAAAGTTAAAAAAGTAGAAAAAGTAGTTGCTGAACAGTTGGCACATTATCTCTTTACGCGTCTTCAATAATTCTTCGTTTTTGTCTTCTTTCTTTTGGATTCTTGCGTCGTCGATGATCCTTGAATTTTTGTCTTCATTCTTGCATCTGTGTATCTGTACAGAATTCACAAACGTGTCTTCCTAAACTTGATAATTGCTGACATAATGCTATCTTGAAGTCTTCTGGTAATGCTAAAAGTGGTCCAGAAAAGTCTTCAAATGGCTTTTCAAATTCTGCTAAAATTTTCTGATCTTCTTCACTAATTTTTCCTCCTGAGAAATGTGAATAAATCAAAATGTTATCTTGAAAATAATTGATTTTAACTTATGATCTCTGTCTTCGTCCTGTTCCTAATTTGGATGATGTGGAAAAGACTCCGGCTAGTGCTTCCACGAAATGTCTGATGGATGGAGTTGTCGGTGGTATCTCGTCTTTTGATGGATACTTGCCGTTGTTGACTCCTAATTCTGCTATCGCAATGGATGGTACTAATAGCTGGTGATCTTTGCTGAAAAATGGGTAGCTTGAATGGATGCTAAAAAACAATGATATTTTCTTTGCGAAATAATCATCGTATGTTCTGATAACGTTCTGAATTCGTGTTGGGAATTCTTGAAATTCTCTGGTGCTTCCTCCGTCTGTGTAAATTGTATCCAATAGTCCATGAACAAAATATTCATGAATAACCATTGGTTCTGCTCCTGGAATGAATATTGCCTTTGGTCCTATTCTTCGGTCTTTTGGGTAAAAGACTTGGTGGTATGGTTTTTTTAGATGGAGTGGATATTGTTGGTTTTGTTGGTGTTGGAGTTCTGGTTGATTCAGAAATCGATTCTGAATTTGTGTTTCGGGTTAAATATCGTGATGTGCTTGATAGTTCTTCTTCCTCCTTCTTAACAATGGTTAGTTGCTTTTCTAGAGAAATGCGTTCTTCTATTTTTTGCTGAAGTTGCTGTTGAGCTTGCTTTACTATTCCTTCCATTCTCTGGTGAGGGTATCTGCAAAGGTGTTGTTGTTGCTTTTGATGTATTTAATGTATGGATGAAATTGGTATAGTTGCAGTTGCCAACGGATTAGTCGACCTCTACAATAATCTTCCAGTAATTTGTATCTCCAAAAACCTGTTACATATTTTGAATCTGTTCGCAATTCAAATCTTGTTTGCAATAGATCGATCTTCCATTTTTTGAGTATCTTTAAGCATGCTAATGTTTCTTTTTCGTGAGTGCTATACTTCTGCTCGATCTCTGAGAATGTTCCAGAAATATATTTACATAATTTTGCTTCATATTTTTCTGTTTTTAAAACAGATGTCTGCTCATTGCTTAAAAAAGCTTTTTCTGATGTTAATAATACTTGATCAGATTGAGGAAATTGCTTTCCATCAATACATAATTCTGATAATGATACTTTTGATTGAGGAAATTGCTTTCCATCACTACTTAATGCTGATAGATTAGATTGAGGGATTGGAATTCCATCAATATCTAATCCTAATAATTCTTTTCCATTCTGGATTGCCTTCATACATCCTGCCCAAGTGCTATCGGATGCATCTGTTTCAATAATCAAAAAATCTTTTGTTTCCGGGTTATATAACTTCGGTAAACATTGTACAGTTGTTTTGATACGTTGTACAAGCTGGGTGTCGGATGGTGTCCATTCCCAACGAATTTTTTCAGAAATTTTCTTTTGTAAAATTTTTCTTTCTTTTGCTAGATTTTTCAAAAATCCTTGTTCCGCTATATAATTCAAACATCCTAAAAATCTTTGAATTTGTTTTTGATCTTCTAGTTTATCTGGAAAAAGTTTCAATTTTTCTTGTGTATTGTTTGTTAAAGAAATAACTCTATTTTTTGCTATTTTTAATCCTAAATACTCCACTTCATTTTGAAAAAGTTTAGATTTCTTTTGTGATAAAATTAAACCTTTTTCTTTAATTCTTGTTAAGACTGTTGATACTGCTTTTATATGTTCTTGTTCATCTCCTTTTGTAAAAACAATTATATCATCAATATATGCTAAACAAACATTTTCTAAACCTTTTAGATTATTATCCATAAAACGTTGATAAATTGATGGTGCTTGTTTTAATCCAAAAGGTAGTACATTCCACTCATAATGTTTTTGTGGAGGACATGAAAATGCCGTTAGTGGTTTTGTTGATTCATCAAGTCTTAATTGCCAATATCCCGATTTTGCGTCAAATGTACTAAAATGTGTATTTCCTTTTAATTTTTCTAAAATGTAATCCTTTCTTGGTAATTTATAGGAATCTCCTATGGTTGCTTCATTCATCTTTTATAGTTAATGACCATTCGTCTTTTTCCTCTTTTAATTTCATTTTTGTTTTCGACATAAAATGCTGGTGCAGAATGAGGGCTTGAACTTTCTCTTATTATTCATTTTTCTAGTAATTGTTGGCATTCTTCTTTAAATTCCTTAACATCTTTGATGCTATAAGGTATTTTATTTGGTATGTTTATTTCCGCTAGTGGATCCTTTAATATTATTAATACTAATTGATTGTTAGTATTTATATTATCTAGTGGATTTTCACTACATACTTCTTGTAATGCTCTTTCTATATGTTCTTTCTTCATTATTAGTAATATTTCTGCTTGAAATTTTATATTTCGTGCTAACATTCGTACATATTCTGTTTGTGTAACAATTGGTGTTGACACTAATTCTCCTGTTTCATTATGTTTTATAATGACATATTTGTCTGTTTGTGTAAATGGTTGATATAATTTTAAGAAATTGTTTCCAATTATTAGATCTATACCTGAATCATGCATATAGATGGTTGGTGTAATAATTTTTGATTATTATAATCAAACCATTTGATTATAAAATGCATCAAGAATCATCCACAACGATTATCATATCGTTCAACTATTTTGATTATTATTATGCAGGTATCATCATCATTCCGCGTTTCTTTGAATTTCTGGTATCAGAGCAAGAAGTACGATTTAAGAGCTATGGAAAAGAGCTAGACAAGAGTTTGGAGAAAAACTAAAAATCATCAAATAGAAGAAAGATCGATGCCAACGATTAATAAGATAAACAGAATCATCAGCAGTCATTAAGAAGAATTAAATTGCTAGGAAGCAGGTATACTTTAAAAAGCTTTAATAAATTCAAAGTAGTATTTTTATTAAAATATGTCAAAATCACCAATAATAAGTAAAGAAGAAATTTCTATTATTCATGAAAATGAAAATGAATCAGGATTTATGCTAGATGCTATTATAGATAGAACGACTATTAGGAGATCAAATTTTACATTATCAGAAAAACATAATTTTGATTATCAAAGGTCATTAAGAGAGATATTTTCACGAAGAAATATAATATATTTTGGAAAAATTATTGGGGAAGAACTAGTTCCAATTGAACAAACACGAGGTAACATTATTATACCTATAATTAATAAAAAATACAGATAAATGATCGAATAAAACAGATAAAAGAAAAAGATAGAAGTAAAATAGCATATATTCATATATCAACTATACAAATAATACTAAAAAGTACATTTATGGATTGTAATACACCTATTGAATTAGAATTACGAGATGATAGAATAATTAATAAAGAAGAAAACATTATTGCTAGAGGAAAAGGAAATTTATCTGAAGGAAAAATAAAATTTGATGTAAATATACAAATGGGATTAAGCTTAAAAGATAAAGATATAAATAAAAGTATTACTATTAGATATGAACTATTAAGAAGAGCGTTTGTGTACAAAGGAAATCACCCTTTTACAGTAACATACCAAATAAACTATGCACTCACCAACTCACATCATAGTATCACTTTTAAAACAAATGATAGAATTCATATTGATAAACTTTTTGAACCACTACTTAGTCTTGAAACACCAAATATATTTGCAAAAAATAAATATATCGAAAGAAGTAGGAAATCAACATCTGATATATCATCAGTATGGATACCACAAATTGAGAAATCAAATGGAGAATCTTCCAGTAATCAAGAAGATATAAAAGAAATGAAACAAATGTTAAGATCGTTAAGTTTAAGAATATGAGTGACACTAAAATACAATTAAAAAGTAATTATAATCAATATCATAAGAATTTTCTAAAGTATTTATATTCACAAAGAAGGACTACGTTACAAGAAATAAAAAACGTTAAAAAAGAGATGAAAAGAAATAAAAAAGTAAAATATACTGGATTTCAGAATATTAATATAGATTGGTATTTTAAAACATTAAAAAACAGTTTAAAAGAAAATATGAAGGTAATACAAGAAGTCAGATCGAAATTAGTCATTTGTTAAAAAATGAGTTTATATCAACAAAAGCTTCAAAAAGAAATTAGCGAGCAAAATGAAGTTATCAAACAATTTGCAATACATATCAAGGAAACACAGAAGTAATAAAAGGAGTGAAGTTAGAACTAATAATTTGTTAAGAGAAAATGAATCATATTTCAAAAAATTCCTTAGATCAAAAAATAGATATCGAAGAAGATAAAAATATTATATCTTTCGAACCATTTATACCGTATAATCAAACATTATTTAAAATACCTCAAAACTAACCAAAAGGTACATCATACGGTATAAATATAGTAAACAAAGATGAAAAGAATCAAACTATTGGAGAAAAAATAGATACATTAATTTTAACACTTAATAATATAGTTGAAATACTAAGTTTTTTAATACTTAGACGACTACCAGAATTATCTAGAACAACACAAGAAAAGTTAAATGACATACAAGTATTATTGAATAAAAAGACAGCAGAAATTGAAAGTTTAGAACAGAGTCAAGTAAATATAATTGAACAATTGACGAGTATAATCGATACCAAAGAACAAGATAAGGATATTACTATTACCAAAATAAAAGAAACATTATTAAAAAAGTCAACCCTTAAAATCGATCCACCAATACGAATAATATAATGAAAAATCTTGAAGAATCAATTGAAGCTCTTACTAAATTAATGACATCATTAGATATACTATCTGAAACAAATGAAGAGGAAGATATAGATATAGTACAAGATTATAGTTCATATGAAAATCCATACGAAAACCCATATAAATATCCAGGAGAAAGTTCCTATACAAATTATAATTTTGCACAAAAACGAAAAAAATCTTATATAGATGAAGATTTTCAAAGACAATTTGATTATAAACCCCCGACACCCACATAAAGGTACTTATACCAACAGGGAATGATTAGAAACAAGAAAGGAAAATGGGAACGAATACCTAATCAATATATACCAAAAATACCAATAACTAGAATGAATGATGAAGTTCTAAATATCGATTGTGAAATAGAAATAGACAATAAAATTCAAGACTGGAGTAATAGATTAAATGCTCAAATACAATTAACTGGAGAATTAAGAGCATTACAACCAATAGATCTACTTAATTTTATAATGCACAAAACATCAGGAAATGTTTTTAGATTTTTAGAATCCATAGATGAATTAGAATTATCAAGAATAGCAAAAACTGATGCCAAGATAACTTTTAAAAACATTGTAGCATGTATAATACAAGAATTTACAGGAAGAATTCCAGGAAAAGAAGTATCAACTGAAGCCTTTAGGGAACATGCATATTGGAGAATAATTAATCTTAAGATATGTAACATGTGTTATCTAGATTCTTTCATATGTGAATTTTCGGATCAATATTATAAATTAGATATTGCAAGGCAAAAAATAGCTTTAGAAATGTTTTTTAATAAACTTCCCGAATCCATAGCAACAGGATTAAAAAATTCATATGCTACAATATTACAAGACAACGATAGAATAATAGAAGACAATTTACGAGCCCGAATTACCACAGTAAAAGCATGGGTTAGAAAACAATGTTTACAAGAAATATCTAAAAAAGAAGCACAAATTGAACTTTGTTGCGAAAGACAATCTGATAAAATAGGCAACTATGGATGTTCTCAAAAAACATACAAAAGACGAAAGAAAATATGGAAAAGAAAAACATATAGTCCGAAGTATAAAAGTTTCTATAAAAGGAATTCGAGACAAAATTATTTTAGAAACAGAAAACAACGTCGTCAAAAATACAAAAAGCAAGATAACTCCAAATATTGTCCATCTAACAAGAAAGATTGTAGATGTTGTGATAGGTTTGGTTCTACCTCATGGAAGAACTTGGTATCTAGCCTTGTACCGGATAAAGTGTTGGCGACGTTGTGAAGGCTTCTCCGCCACATTAAGGAGCTTGTGTTGTGTAGTGCTTAGAAACTCTCGAGTTGGGTACTCGGGGAGTGGAGTAGGGCAAGGAAGGTGTCCTTGTAGCCAAACCACTATAAATACTTGTGTCGTAGTTTTGTGTTCTTTTATCTTTATATCTTTACATTATTTATGTATATGTCCATCTAAATGGATAAACATAAGTCAATCTAAATACTTTAAAACAAAGTTTTAATCGGCAAAACTATTCAACCCCCTTTCTAGTTTTCCACATCTAGGACTAGTCGACTCATATGATATTCGGTGTTTAAGTAAATGTCATTTTGGTTATAGTTGCGATTTTTGTTTTAGAAAAAACGATATTCTCTATAATCTTAGGCTCTGATACCAATTCATGTCACACCCTGCTAAAGCAGAAACACGAAATGTAACAGATAAACGCATAAGCATAAAGTCATAGAACACACGATACTACAAATTAATAGAAATAGCACGAGCATTGCAGCATTTATTTTAGCCGAACATCGGCAAATTTGACATAAGTTTTAGTTTCCTAAAATATTGTCTCTAAAATATGGTAAAAACCATGTTAGGTAAAAAGACTCCAATGGATGACTCCATGCATATGACTTCATAAAAAGCTTACTAACGATCACCTTAAATGCATAAGAGAAAATGCTCAACTATGAAAATAGTTGGTGAGTACGCAGGTTTTATATAAAAAGGAAAACCTTTGTAAATAAGTCCTCATGACAAAAGTCATATCAATATATCCTATTACAAGTACTGCTCAACAAAACTTGTAACATACAAATTCATACACTAATCCATGATAATGATGTATTTCCAAAAATAGTAAGTAAAAAATACTTGGTTGTAAATGTATAAATGACATGTAAAGTGGCATTATGCAACAAAAGCCCATATATAAATACTATGGGATTTCATAAACAAGGGAACGAGAGGTTAGCCGACCTCTAATAGCCGTTATCCGTAATACCTACACCCGTAAACAAGGGGCACACAAGCGGTATGTAATAATTGGAGTACATGCGGTACTCCAAGGAGGACTAACAATGCGATGGGGTACGTGCGGTATAACCCTTATGGTACGTCGGCACCCTACACATCAAACACACAATATATGCTATTGTAAATGCTTAAGTTCATGGATAATCGTGCATATATAAAATAATATGCAAAGATACTACGAATTATAAAGAATACGCAAAGATAATACGCATCATAAAAAATAACTGAAGTTTAAATTTAATTAAAGTCTTTTACCTCTTAAAAACAGTAAGTAAGTAATTATTTTTATCAAGTTCTAAGTATATAAAGTAATACGCAATTCTTAAAAGCATACAACCAATATTTATTTCAAATAGTATTAATCATGCATTTCACCCCAAAAACATAGTAAAAAGGTAAATATGGGGTTGTGATTACTCACCTTAAACGATAAAGTACGAAGATAAAAGTACGGCTCCAACGACTACTAGGCAAACCCGACGCTTGCGCACATTCGACTACGGACCTAAGACAAGTAAAATACCACTAATTAGACTCTACATGATATGCTCGGATAATGTTTTACGTCTATTATTTAAGTTAAGTATTAACTTGTTTAAAAATGTAATTTTTCTTATTATGCATAAAATCACATTTTTGACCCGATTTTAGTATCGCTTTGGGTAACTGTTTGATTAAGCTAAGTATTTTTAATGGACTAGCCATTCTCACAGGTCAAAATAGTATGTGTTAGGAAGGTTCATGAATTTTAGTGAATTATATTAAGTGGTCTAGACCATTCTAACGAGCTCGTTTCAAATTGGGCTCAGTTTTGGGCTCACTTAGAAGATTCAATTAGCAGGTGGGCAAAATGAAGGTTTCACAACTTGGGCCTGTGGGAGACTCATGCTACCACCTAAATATAGTCTTAAATCAAGTTTCAAGTCCATAGGTGCAAGTGTGATGGATATGTGACCCAAACATGACATTTAAACATTTTCAGAAAAGTTCCAATTTTGACACTCAGTTTCATATTGCAAATTTTAATGACCAAATAGACTAACCAATTTGAAAATCCTACATGGTTAGAAAGAGGACTCAAAGTACTACAATCTATACCTAAGAAACAAATTCAAACATGCATTTTTTTTAACTAAAATATGGTCCAAACAATATGACCTTTCAAAACTGTCTTTTCTAGGCAATTTTGAGTACTCAGTTTCACAAGCGATTTTAACTAACCAAACAACATGATATATTTACAAAATTGCTATGGTTGGAAAGTTATTTCAAAGTACTTGATGTTAGGATCAAGAACTATGTAAAAATACCCGCTCTTCACCAACATATGACCCCGTCAAGTTGGTACTTCCAAAATCACACCCTTCAAAATGAAGTTTTTATCAAACCAAAGTGTGCTAAACCTATCCCGGACACTCCTAAATGATCTAAACAACACATGATCTCATATTATCTATTTTTTAACGACATTTTTATGTAAAAATCACAGTAGCAACAAAGTTCTAAATCCCATTTTTCTGTATATCTTTTAAGTGTTCCAAAAAGACCCGATTTCGTGATTTTATGTGAGTTTTCTAGACTCCTATTATACCAAATCTTGCAAAAGACTATTTCCCAATAATTTTTGTGACAATATTAGGACTAATATAACAATAAACTCAGTAGCAAAAAGGTTTAAAAAGATTTTATAACATACAAAAAGATAGGTTTTTAGGCCTTTATGAGACTTTCGGGTGCAAGATAAATATAGGTCCTCTTGCACTCTCACTATACCTTTAAGAAACTCCGAAAATAAATACTTGTGGATTAGGGGCTGAGGTAAATAAGATTTTTAATAGGTGGTTCTTGGGTATTTTTTGGTGAAAATTTGTTAAAGGTGAGCTAGTATGGTGTTAAGGAGTGTAAATCTTGAGTTTAACCAAGATTTCAGGTGGTTGTTGATGGTGGTTTAGGGTGGCCTGTTATGGGAAGCTAGGAAGAAAAGAGAAAACTTGAATTTTTTCTAGAGAAAGTGAGTGTGAGTGAGAGAAATTTGCATGTAACAAAAATAAACCAAATGATGATAGTGTAAGAAAAGAGGTTGGTTAAACTTTTGGTATTGGTTTTTGTACTTTCCAAGTATATATATTATGTAAAGTTATTTATCAAAGTTATGTAAAAAGGTGAGGTTAAAAACGTATAAATGCGATTACTGGGTAACGTAGAAAGTGGTCAATATTAAAATGACACTAATTTGTAGACACTAAATTGTAAATATGAGTAACTTTAGTATTTTTAGTAGTCACGAGCATATCGTAATGTTTATAAGACGTTTAAACAAGATCCTAGTTCAAAGAGCGTTCGTAAATGAGGTTTCCTAATAAAAAGATGTTGAGTCCCGCTATTTTTCGCGTATACAAGTTCATGCAGACGATGAGTGATACGAACAACAATTTTAGCAAGTGAGGAAAATCGATGAACATCAACAAGGATGAGGTTGAGTTTGCTTGAGAACGACACAGACATGCTAATAACACCATTTGCAAATTTTCAACTTTTCTAAATCTTATTATCAATGAATCAAAGATTTATAAGGAATAGCCTACGGAAAACTACTCCCGAGTTGACAAATAAAACTCTCAAACGTCAAACAACAAAAGACTGCTAGATGATTTGTTGTTGCCTAAAGAGGAGGATTCTAAACATAATACTTTGTATTATTTTCTTTGTAGGAATCTCTATTTAACTTGGTTACAACCAAGTGTTTATATAGGAGGGGAAACAGTGGTTGCATTTAGGTTGCGTTGTAAGTTGTCCACTTGCTATAAATAGGCACGTGCCTAGTAGCTAGTCTGAAGCGTACACTCGGCTTTTACGATTTGAAAACTTATAGTTCCAATGCCCGTTTTCATGTATATCGATAAGTACTTGATCTTATCTTCTAAAAAGAAGTTTCCCCCTATACATTATGAGTTTGTGGTTGTAATCCATAATCAAGTCTTCAGAGTCACTGAGACATTTGTCAGATTTAAGTGACATTGGTGTTGCTTTTAGCTCCTTTTTAAATCACTCTCTCATACCACATCAGTTTGTGAGATGTTTTCTTCAGTTAGTCTTCGACTTCCCTAAAGCCATTCAGGCATTTTGAGCTTTATACAGCACTCACTGATTTCTTTATCAGTGAGTCATCTTATGAATAATAACCAGAGAGACGTCTCCTCTGATAACTCTGAAGGAGTATATCACTTCTGATGACTATCAAGTTCACTCTGATAGTCATGAAGTGATACACTCTGTGATCGTTATCAAGGACTTGATGCTCACTGACCTTCAGAAGGTGGATTAGGCTATTTTATGTTTAAAAGGCTTCCACCCCTATAAGCCTTACGCGATAGGGGCATAAATTGATTGGGCCAAATCGTTGCATACATGTCAGAGACAATTGGGTTGGTTTGTCAAACCCAACAAAAGACATTCTAAGTACAAAATGACCCAACAAGCACAAAGTGAACTTAACATAAGTAAATTTAGTCTGAGACGTTAAATAAATTCCACGGTCCCTAACCTGAGTTTGCCAGTTGTCACACATAATTTTCACTATTCATTTTGACACATGTATTAATCTTGTGGTTAGACATGTTTCTCGGCATATATTCTAGGTATGAGTATCGTTTTCCTTTGCTAAAAAAATTATCATTTTTCAAAGTTTAAAACATCATATAAAAATAAAAATAAAATTAAATTATAGTTAATTGTGCATTTGCTCGACGTGCAAAGTGTTCCACTAAATCGGTACAAATGTGTAGTTTTGTTTGGTTGTCGATTAATTTTCTAATATCTTGTAACTTTTGTGCGTGAGTTCGTACGAGATAATCCTCGCGATGTTGTTCAACTGGATGAAAGTCAGAAGATATTGCCTTTTATTTTTTTTATTTTTTGAATCATATTTTTTAATATGATGCATGTGCACATCATAATGGCTATTTTCTTAAAAGACGTCGGTCGTGCAATTATAGTTGTTTTTTTTTTCTTTAGTACACCAAACGCTCACTTCACATATTTTCTTGTTGCTTCCCATGCTTTCTTATACCAAACTTGCTTTGTGTCATTTGCATTTGGAGTGAAATTGACTTAACAAGTGTAGCCCATTCCAGATATATCTCGTCAATATGATAATATCTACATTTACACGTTAAGCCGTTAGCCTCAAACAAAACATCTAATGCTGGCCTGTCTTTGAGATCGTTGAACAAAGGCGATCGACGTATAACATTGACGTCGTTGTTTGTCGGGACGGTGTAAAACTTAGCCGTTGGGAAATTATAAATAAATACAAATATTTAAAATTAATTATACTTTATATTATTTTTATGAATCTATAATACTTTATAATGTATTTGAGACATTTCCAAAATAGAAGGCTTAAAATTTTAAGCAACACACTTACTAATAATGAAAAATGAAGTTACATTTAGCATTAACTGTCTTCAATTCATATACTTTTAACACCCCTCCAATAAATACCTAATAAATATTATTTTTAAAACACCAATATAATGACAAGTACCTATTATTATACAAAGCTTCATTCAATTTATATAAAAACAAGTTGATGGTACATATGGTTTTAAAAACTGGACCGGACCAACGAGTTCAACCGAGGATAGGAGTCATCACCGGTTAAGATAGCCGATAAAAGCCGTCCGAAAACGGACCTGAGAGGACCGCCGGAACCGGTAACAACGGATTAATCGCGTCGGACCGGGATCATTTTCTTCTTATTTTTCCCAGGTTAATAAACTTGTCATTATTATTTTGTTGGCGTCTGGACTTTAATCACAGAGTATCCGTTGCCGCAATGCGCGAGTACCATGCTAGTTACACCTAATGATCTAATATTTAGTTGTTGGAATTTTATTGTGCTTATTCACTCTATCGTCACCTCCACCAAACCACATCACATATCAAATCACCACGTGTAATGGTATTGTGAATTTTTAATTAGCAACCATACATGGTGATTTATGGGTGGAAATGAGCCGAGCCTAAATGAGCGACTAAGTTTTGTGCTCATTTAATAATCGAGCTTGAGCATGAGGTTTATCAAAGACCTATTAGGCGCACTGGCATAACGAGACTGAGAAATATACATGTAATGTGTATACATATAGTTATGTATAAAAAAGCTAAAAATAAATAAACTAAATAGAATTAAATAAACGAACTCAAGCCTAATATGCTTAACGAGCCAAGTTTGATTTTAGCTTTATTTCATTCAACGCGTTATAAGAACTGGTCAAGCCCAAGCATGTGAAAATCCTCACCAACAAATCTTGAGCTAAAAGTATGAGGCTCTAAATGAATTTGAGCCCGAGCTCAAGCTTTATAATTATAAACAAGCGGAGCTCGAGTTCCGACACAGGCTCAACTCGTTTCCAACTTAGTGGTGATGTACTTCATGCATGCATAGTCACAAAAAACTACAATGGCCTAGGGCTGGGCATAATAGACAACAGACCGAACATAACCGAGAAACTAGCTTGAACGAGACCAAACATATTTCAATCGGTTATCGGTCAACCTTTTTCCTCATATTCAGTTCAGTCTTACGCACAACCTGTAAACATGCTTAATCAACCTGACCGGACCGGACACATTTTGATCAGATCATCAGTCTAATATTTTAAGCCAAATTGGTTTTGGTCTGGGTTCGATTATTAGACCGTGGAACCTGAATCCGAAGCACTATAGGGTCGTAAGAAAACCCAAACCAAAGACAGGCTCGTATGAAGAAGCTAAAGTCGATTCCAACAAACAGAGTTTGTTGAAAAATTCACACCAAAGAAAATACATCCCAAGATGCTCAAAGCAATCCAAGGAGTCTATGAAACTCCACAAACATGTTAACTAACATGTTATCAAAGCAGTCCTTAAATTTTGTACTAACAGTACAAACTACACTTGGCAATAGAAAACCATTGTAGCAGTAGAAACAACCTTTTTGACATCAATAACAGTACAAATCCTTACAAAACATTACAAAAACACAAAGAGGTCAGATTTTTTCAGAGATTCATCATACCAATACTAGCAATTAAGAACTGAAATCTACCCACATCAAAACTCTTTGTGAGCAAATCAACAACATTATTATCAGTATGAATTTTAACAATTTGAATTAGTTTCTTTTCATAAAAATCTCTTGTAAAATGATGCCTTATCTCAATATGTTTTATTTTTTAGTGAAAAATAGGATTTTTAATAATGCACATTGTATTGCTATTGTCAATAAAAAGTTTAGTGTTCATAAAATTGTACCTGTTAGGTCACCATGTTTGTAACACAAGCATCAATATAAGAAATAAGGTAAGAAGGATCGGATGAACACCTTACACACACACGTTAATATGAAATAGAAAGGATAAGCATAAGTGTAATATGAAAAGTGAACAACCAACCTTCTAAGGAAGGTTTAGAAGGCTATTTATAGGAGAGGGAGCTAGGGCAACACTCCTAGTCCCTTCCTTTCCTTATTAGGCTTGGGCCAAGGCTTATGGGCCTTCTACATAAGCCTTAGCTTAATAACAAACATAAAGGCCTAATTAAGCTAACTATTACATATTAATTACTAACACTTGTAATCTAGTTTAGGAGTGATTCCAACAATCTCCCCCTAAGTGTTGGTGATTAATAATTTGAGTGATAACATTGTAGGTGCTGATGTACAATCTCCCACTTGTAATCTTGTTTACTTTAAAGTTTTTCAGCTTTGACGTCTTCATTATCTTTGTTCTTTGTGGTGGTAGTGATAGTATGTTGTGGTTGTCTGCATCAGGTCCGCTTCGTTGCTCCAGTGTCTCCTCGTCTTTCTTCAACATGCTCACATACTCTTTAACGTTGAATTTCAGTCCTGATGTAGTTCTCTTAGTCTTTAAACTCTTTAGATTCTTTGGCATTGATGAAGAATCATTCTGACTTTGTGTTGCCTTTTGAGAGAACTTCTATTAGTGTTGTTGTTGGCATGAGTATGTGAAAAATCTGCACGATCTTTTCTACCCGCGAGCATCCATAAGAAGAAAACATAAAACATGGGTTAGAAATAATCCAGCGCTCACAAGTTTGAACTTCGAGAGTGTTAACAGCATAGTGTTAAAACATAACTCTAATTCTCACAAAGGCTGTTCCTGAACTGGAGTCCCACAAGTGAGATAGCGCGATGTACCGAAGTACACCTACAGTTCAGATGAGTCCCTGAGGTACACCGAAGCATCACCCCACGACTGTAGACCGTTTGAGACACACTAAGCGTAACCCACAAGGAGTTACCGAAGAGACCTGCTGTCAGGGCTGCTTGATGTTGACCCTGGCAGGAGTTTCCATTCAATCACTAAGGATCACTTGTGTGAACCTCTCATAAATGTTCTCGACAGATTGCTAAGATCTGTGTAGGACTCGATAATGTATCACTTGCGTCCTTATTGTTGAACGACAAGTGATGAAATGTCAAGTGTACCTAAGAGATCTTTTGATGAATCTCGTGGATCTAGACTCAATAGTGCATTTTGGTTTTCCTGAGCGGAGACCAGGGAGAGGGTCTCCTTGCTTCAATACCAGCAATCTCTATGAGAAAGCCGATAGTTTTTGTAGGGTTCCCTGTGAGAGTGAAACAAGCTTCTGTTGAGAGAAACTTGAGTGGCTAAGAAGGTTTAGTGCATGCGTCACTGGGTCCATGACGACTTTAATCTTCAATACTGGTGTCATCAAGTGACAACCAGTAGCATATGAATTGAACCCGGTGTCTGCCCTAAGTTGAATAATCTGGAGGGCTATTTATTTTCACCCTTTTCTTTACTTTTCTTTTTAATTCTTCAACTCCTTCTTTCTCCAATTCTCATTTTCTCCTTTTTATAATCATACCTAAGGACTTCTAATTCTAACTATTGATGGTGTCCTTGGGTAGATCCCTCCGGCTCTAGCGGATCATAGGACGGTTATTCCTAACCTTAGTCACCTTATAACTCCATGACTAACCTATGTTGCCATAAAACCATTATCTTGAAAATCTCTCAAAGTGGTCATGAGTAAAAGCATTTTGTACCACTGTAAGAGTTTAGAATTTTGCAGAAATACTCCCCCTCCACACGTGCTTAAGTATTTTGACAGAAATCTGCACGGTGAGAGAAGAGCGCGTACTTTTGAATTGACCAACTCAAGATAGACAATCCCCCGCGAGACACGGTTACGTTGCATAGTTAAAGAGTTACATTGTCAGCCTTTAGGTGACAACTAGCTCTAATAACTACCTTGAAGGTATGGACAAACCTCGAAAGGTTGTCAAACCCGTCAAAGTTCATGTCTACCAAGAGTTTCTCGAATGGTACATTCTACTAGGACAAGTCCTTTGCGAGTTACTAACATTTAAGATCTCGTCAATTCATTGGTTAAGTCTTTTTAGCACAACGATTCATTAGCAATTCACAACATATTTCTTATCACATAATTTTTCTCCCCCTAAAAAATGGCATATTAATGTTGTTTTTGACGAAATTTTGATATCGAATATGTCCATTTCGAGTTTTGTGGCAAGATTGCCACGAAGAACAATTTTGTGAACAAAATTTTTAAGCAAATACTCCCCTCAACAAGTGATATTAACTTTTGAGGTTTTGAAAATCATAAGGGGAAGTACTTGTCCTTTTGAGCAAAACTTTGAAAAATGAAAGTTTTATAGTTTTACTCAAAAGTAAGAAGCTTTCGCTCCTTTTATAAGGATTGTGGCACTGAAGCGTACCACAGGGTCCTTTCATGACAAGTAAGGGTTGTACACTGTTATGTGTGCACAAGCCATAGTCATATATGAATCACACATCCAAAATATGATAAGAGAAAACAGATCAAGGGGTACAAGGAGATTCAGGTAATCCAGCAATAACCCCGGGAATGCGTTCTGGACGCTGATAGCCTATGAGAGATATGCTTAGATGACCACCAACAAAACTCTCCAATGTTCTGAACTGGTCCCGCCTAAACAACCTTTCATCAATCCGCTTGATGATCTTCTTAACATCCCTTCTATCCCTCGAATTCCATCTCTTCTGTGACCCTATGCCTTCATGTATCTCTTTTAACCGATAAGCTAAACCGTCCCTGACTTTCTTCAATGTGTGATCCCCAAACTTATGTAGCTCTTTGCACGCCATGAAGCAATTGTGGTGTAGTTCACTTCTGTAGACTACCCCAAATGGTTTCTTGATAAGGGTGTACTGAGCAAGTTGGTTTATGTTGGGAAGATCGAGCTGTGGTTTTGTGAGATTAACGTGCTTCTGGTATGATTCTACGGCAAGTTGAATATCTTCTACACGTTCTTGGATCACGATGCTTCTAATGAAGAGAAGTAATGACTTGATGTACTCGCGTTGGATAGTAGTAGAGAATTGTCGCATTCGTCCTTGTACCTTTACAAGATACATATCTTCAATGTCTCTTTAGAGACAATCTCAGAAAATCCGATTCACAGAAGTCATATTCCTCTTCGTCTTGTCGTTTGACCATAATTTTCTTAAGGAATGTGTAGTCCCACTTTGTCAACAAAGAGACATGCTGAATAGCAACGATCCGTTTATCACTAAACACTTCCTTCTTCGACTTAAGAACCTGGCAGCTTTTGTAGTAGATTCTTCGGCGTTCAGGCCAATGATGAATCCCATACAATGCATCGATGTCGTACTTTTCCACTTTGTTAGCAAACATGTGTGTGGCGTATTCCTCGATGGCTATGTTGTTGGAGTATATTACTGCCGGGAAAGGGAGTGTGAGTGATGTAGCATATTTCTTGGAGACATCGCTACAGTGTAGAAGAAACTCAAGGTCGTTGTTGAAGAAATAGCGGAATGGAATCTTTGGTTGATCCGGTCAGCCAATTGTAGGTAGAGGTTTGGTCCAGTCAGTGTAGTATGGAGCTTTGTCTGGTCTGGTGAAGTCAATGTTTGATTCAGGGTTTAGCCAATCAATGTTGTTAGACATGGCTCGTGCAATGTTATCAAGATGATATTCAACTTCAATTGCACTTTCGGAGCTGTCTTTAAGTAGTTGAAATGCATCGTTCTTGATTCGCTTCAACTCTGCCTTAGTCATCTTCTTCACGTTGAACTTTTCCTGAATAAGCTTCACATGCTCCATTGTATGGCCATCTACCATTTCTTGACCTTCTGGTAATGAGGGGGTGGCATCAACAAGTCTAGAAAACCAGTCATATTCTTCGGTTGTGTCTTCATCTAGCCATGAGAGAACATCGGTCTTCTTCTTCTTTTTCTTTGGCTTTGATGATGATTCTGGTTTCTTTGTTGTGGCAGAAGAGGTGGGTTGTTGTTGAGGCTTAGGGACATCTTCATCGTCACCACCAGTGTATTCGAAATGATCACCGGTTTTCTTTGTTTGGGGTGGTAACTCAGAGTCCTGAGGTTTCTCAGTAGGAGTAGAACGTGGAGGAGATCTTGTTCGGGTGGAGGTCCTTTGGGGTGGTGGTGGCATAGAGGATGATTCGCTAGCTTTCTTTGTACATTTTGGTGCAGAATCCTTGTCCTTATCATCGTCATCTCTTGGTCGTTTAGGTTGACCTGCTAACTCTTTGCATGAAGATTTGAGTTGATATTCTAGAAGGGCCTCAAAAAGTTTAGCTTCATATGAAGCAAAGGTTGCAGACCGTTTAGACATTTGTATCACCAATTTCGAGATCAACTCAGCTTCAGAGAGATCAGGTGAGTTGGCCAGTGTATGTTTAACCAATGCGATGATATTTGGAGTAAGTTGTCTGGCGAACATGTCCCTTGTCACTCCAGGAACAGTGTCGAGAAGGAACTTATGAGTATATTCCTTAATCGTCTTGTTCATTTCACCCTGTATGTCTCGATCGAGAAACTTCTGGATTTGTTCCCGTTCACCCAACATCTCATTTATCACTTTTTGAAGAAGATTGACTTTTTCGGCGAGTTGATTCAGTTTCTTGTTGGTCACGTCTTTCTTCCTGACTTTCCTGACAGCTTTGACAATCTTTGTCTTAGCTCGTGATATCCAAGTGTCGGTTGGTTTCTTTACCGATCTGGATGTGGATCTGGTGGTGGCTTTGGATGGTGGTGGTGATGAGTGAGAAGATGAGTCTGATGAAGATGAGACATGAGGAGACTCAGGGTCCTTTGTTGGCTCAGAAGTTTGTTCTTTGCTACGTGCGGGACTATCTAGAAGATAATATTTGGCTTCTTTTTCGGCTTGAGCCTTTTCTTCTACCTGAACCCTAGCTTCTTCATCTGCTTTAGCTTGAGCTTCTTTTTCAGCTTTATCTTTAGCCGCAGCCACAACATCTTCATCAATAATCTTTTCATTCTTCTCCATTTCTGGTTCCTCAAAGTCATAGATGATAGAATCCTCTAGTTGCTTTTGTTGTTGTTCGTGGGTGGTGGTACCAGTTTCCTTATCGGGTTGATTAACCGCATCGGAGACTGGTGTGGTTAGTGCACCACCACTTGACCCTCCGGGGCCACGAGTTTGTTGCAGATTGAACTCTTGAGCAACATGTTGGAGTCTGAGGTTCTTAAGCTTCTTTCTGTAATCTCTGTCTTCATCCTGTGGCTCTTCATCGGAGCTCTCTTCTTCCTGCTCTTGCACTGGAGTTTTCCCTTTATCAGACTTGGGACTTAGAGGTTTTTCAACTGTTTGTGTATCATCTACAGCAGATTCTGAGTAGGTAACCTCTTCATCTGATTCAGTGCCCTCTGAGTCCTCATCCATCAGTTTGGGTTCTGGTTTAGGATTTGGAATAGCAACCGTTGATGGTACTTTCCTTTTTCTAGAGGGATTTCTCTTTGGATACTTTAAGGGACTTCCAGTGCTTATAACACTTCCTGCACTGCCTCTCCTTGTCTTCCTAACAGGTGTACCAGAAGACTTACCATCAATGAAACCTACTTTGCCTGCTTCAACTGCTTCCAGATATCGTTTGTACGATTGAAGTCCTTTGATAACATCAGTAAGAAGATAATCTGGCAACACTACACCCTGTTTCTTCGTGGTTGATTCTTTGAATCTTACCATGTTGAGTGTGGGTTCAAGTAGCACGGAGTGATGGTTGGGGTCTTCAAGTCTTTGGGGAATATCTAGATTGGTTTCAAGAATCCTTTTGATCAACAATTTTATGTATCTGACATAAGGGATCTTGGAGCCAGGCCTTTTCAGGTAAGTCATCATGTCGTCCCAGATTAGAGCTGCAAATTTGATGTGTTTCATGTTGACCATGCCCCAAAAGATTTGAAGTTCCATGAGCTTCGGATGCTCATAGCCACTGTCACGTCCGGAAACGGATTTAGCAATCATAATGTACAGTGTTCTCCATGGTTGAGGAATATTCTTGAGATCTACTGAAGAGTGTTTTGTGATAACTCCAGCAGCTTCATCATAGCCGATGTCGACCATGAATTGGAGAACGACCTCTTCCGTAGGAGTAGCAGAGAACTCAGTAGGCTCGATGGTTGGTAGAAGAAGAACAACCCTTAAATCTGCAGGAGTGATGGTGACTTGTTTGTGGTTAAGCGTCACCGTCACAACACTTTGACCTTTGACCTTTTGTATCGTGTGCCAGAATTGGTGAACATAGATCTCCGGCACAGTAGCAGAATTTGTGAGCATGTTCTGGTATGGGTGAGTCTTCAGAACATCCACCGCAATCTGACAAGAAGACTTAGAGCAAGTGAAATTGTCAAAATCAACTCTGAGGTTGTTCTTCCCGATCTTCATTGTGTAACCGTTGGGGAAGATGTCTTCAATTGAGAGAACGTTTGGTGCATCAACATTTTCCATTTGAACGTCCATATCATGATCTGAAAGATATTTAGCCAAAAGAACCAACATATGGAAAGACATTACGTTAGTCAAAAGTTGATTTTATTGTCTAATTATTGAATATGATATGTTAACGAATGTTACGAGTCCAATGTCACTTGTATGTCCAATAGTCCAACGTAGTCGTGATAAGATTCGTGAGTTGATTAACTTTGAGTTTTAAAGTTCAAATTTTTCACTTATTTTCACAACATATTAACCATTTAAGCTTATTAATGACATTTTGGTTTCATGACGTTATGATTTGTTTATTTACAAGTTTGTACGCGTAACAATTCATAAATTTGGTTAAAAATTAGGCTTAGGCGTAGGATTTGCAAGCTTATGCGTAAACAGTATATCATACGCGTAGGCATAAGCTTATGCGTAGGATCATGACTTACGCGTAAGAAATATTACGCTTAAGAACAGAACTTAGCAATAAGCTTACGCGTAAGCATATGATAGAGCTTATGCGTAAGGTTACTCGTAAGAGTGAACCTTATGCGTAAGACTCAATGTTTATACATATCCTTCACAGGATACGCGTAGTCCCTTTGTAGAACCTTACGCGTAAAGGTTACGCGTAAGATTTCTCTTACGCATAACATTCTACGCATAAGGTGATCCTTATGCGTAGGAGCACAGTTAACCTTGATCTGAATATTTCACGCGCAAAAACCTGAAACAAATTCATCATAACACATTTATTAACATATTATTCAAACCCTTTCAGTTTTTCATATGAACTAAAAGTCCAAACAGTTTATGCGTAAAAACACTCTTACGCGTAAAGGCTAAACCCTAAGAACTCAATTTTTACGATTAAGAAATCTAGGCATAGGAAATGCACCAAATTATTTATGGGATATCTAAAAGGCCTAAGGATATGTTTCCAACAAATTTTAACATCTAAAACCACACAAATCAAGAATACCCAATTCGTATGAGCTTAAACCATAATTCTTAATTTTCACAAAATTAATGTTTCTAGGTATGTTTCAAGCATAGTTTTGGTCAATTAAACATGTCTAAAGCATAACACACCCATCTTATTAACCAGAAACACACTCATATGAAAACGCCCAAATTAAGCGTATGAACCCTAATTTGAAAAATGATCAATTTATGTTTCTGGGTGGATTTGGTTGATAGAAATGGTTACGGTTATGGTACAAAATAATTACTAAAGTTTCCCAAAAATTTGTCCTAAGTTACTATAGTTTTATTTTGTTCACTTAGGTTACTGAACTCTCGGGAGCATAAACTTTGATAAATTCAGTGTTAGTCCGAGTAACCTGGACGTATATTTTTTGATAAGTTCAGTAACCTGAGTGAACAAATTGTCAAAGTTTAGTAACCTGAATGCATACTTTTATAAGTTCAGTAACCTGAGTGAACAAAGTTTCAAAGTTCAGTAACCTAGATGAACAAAATGAAACTATAGTAACTTAGGACAAATTTTTGGGAAACTTTAGTAACTTTTCTGTACCATAACCCAAATGGTTATGGCACATGATTTTGAACATTTTAACACCATTTTTATCATCACAAACACCCATTGATGATTTTGTGTTCATACGCATACGCGTAGAACACAAAATCACTCATAACTTGAAATATAGCCGTTGGATGTTTGTGAAATTAAAAACCAATTTTTATATTACCACAAAGATCATGAAAACACTTACAAATTAGAAGTTTAAAGCACAAATTTGTCGAATGAATCTGATGCGTGGGATGGGTAGGTGAAGAATTAAATGTTTTGAATTTAATGTTAAAGTGAAGTTGGTGGAGGATTTTTGTTAAGAATTAGTTTAAGTTTTTGACAACTTCAGTCCCTCCACCTTAACCATTTACATCCACAGCCCATAAGTTCCACTTTTGGTTACGAAAAGTATGTTATTTGGAAAGAAACTTGACGACACTCCCCCTCGACTTAAGAAATAATGAGATTTTTAAAAATTTGAGTCCGGGGAGTGTCAATGAACCAGAAATGTGACCACCATTATCAAAGAACCAACCGGAATAAGGTAACATGCAAGTACAAAGTTTTATGAAACCGAAAAAATATATACTTTCTCCCCCTCAACACTTAACTGAGAAAATACTGAATTATGAAAGAGTAAAGTGTTGATGGAATATTTGTACTTGCCATGTTAAAAGAAATATAGATAGAAGAATATTTTTGTAGTTTTATCAGATTTTATATTTTTGTATTTTGTTTTTGAAAATATTTACAAAAGAGGTTTTGGTGTTTGACTGGTTTTAAGAATGTTTTAAAAGATCATCCAGTTCCTCTGGAGTCAAACACCTCATACCAATCCGGTGGACCAACTCATTAAACCTAGCAGGAGCTAAGGCTTTGGTGAGAAGATCTGTCAGTTGGAATTCAGTACCTACAAAGTATAATTCAACGGTACCCTTTTCCACATGCTCCTTGATGAAATGATATCGAAGATCGATGTGCTTTGATTTTGAATGTTGAACAGAGTTGCACGAGATCGCAATAGCACTTCGATTGTCGCAGTACATCGGGAGTCTGTCAAATACGTAACCATAGTCTTTGAGTTGTGTTCTCATCCAAATGACTTGAGCACAACACGCCGACATGGCTACATATTCTGCTTCAGTTGAAGACAGCGATGTACAATCCTGCTTCTTCGATTGCCATGACACCAGTTTATCACCAAGAAATTGTAAAGCTCCTGAAGTACTTTTCCGAGAATCTAAGCAACCTGCGTGATCAGCGCCTAAAAAAGCTATTAGTTCAAAACCAGAATCCTTCGGATACCAGATTCCCAAATTAATGGTTCCCTTGATGTATCGGAGGATTCTCTTAGCCTCAGAGAGGTGAGTTTCAGTTGGTCTCGATTGATAACGGGAGCAAAGATATACAACAAAGACAATATCAGGTCTACTGGCTGTTAAATACATGAGAGACCCAATGATACTTCGGTATTTGGTAGGGTCAACCAATTTCCCATGCAAATCAGCGTCCAGTTTCTTGGTATGTGCCATTGGAGTGGCATAGGTGTCACAGTTTTGCATTCCATGTTTGTTTAAGATTTCAAGGGCATATTTGGACTGACTCAAGAAAATACTAAGGGGTGATTGATGAACTTGCAGTCCTAGAAAGAACGTAAGTTCACCCATCATGGACATTTCAAAATGGTTTTTCATAAGTTTTGAAAAAGCGTTTGAGTACTTTAGATGTGTTGACCCAAAAATGATGTCATCCACATAAATTTGAACGATTAAAATGTGTGCCCCGTGATATTGTATGAATAGTGTAGGGTCGACCGAACCTTTGACGAAATTATTGGCGATAAGAAAGGATGATAACTTATCGTACCACGCCCGAGGGGCTTGTTTGAGACCGTACAGAGCCTTCTTCAGTTTGTAGACGTGATTAGGGAACTATGGATCAACGAATCCTTCTGGTTGGCTAACATAGACCGTTTCTTTCAGTTGTCCATTGAGAAAAGCAGTTTTGACATCCATATGAAAGACCATTATATTCATGTGAGCCGCGAATGCGAGAAAGATCCGTACAGCCTCAAGACGAGCAACCGGAGCGAATGATTCTTCAAAACCAATACCCTCTTCCTGTCTATAACCCTTAGCCACCAGACGTGACTTATTTTCTGATTACAGTTCCTTCAGCATCCAATTTGTTTTTCCAAATCTATTTGAGACCAATGACGAAGACCCATGTTGGTCTTTCAGCCAATTCCCATACTTCAAGACGTTTAAACTGATTGAGTTCTTCTTGCATGGATTCTATCTAGTTGTCTTTGGTTATTGCATCTTTAATGTTTTTAGGTTCAGATTGGCAGACAGTGAGTGCATAAATGCAATGTTCACCGTCTGTGTGAAGACGTTGTCTACTTACGACTGGTTGATTCGGGTTAACAATAATGTTTTCAAGAGGATGGTCTTTCGTCCAACGATGTATGGAAGGTTGATGTTGATATACATTCTGCAGATTGGGAGGATTCAAATGGCTTGTAGATGATTCCGCAACATCAGGTGTGGTAGTTTCATTTGCAAACGGATTAAAGAACGCATTTGGATCATAATCTGCAGGTGGGGGTACTTCATTGTTCAGAATATCATCAGCTGGTTCAGCGCTGTTGGATGCGGTTTGTTCAACTGTTGTTGTAGAATTAACTAGTGGTGCTTCTTCAACAGTAGTTGTTGTAGCAGGTGTATCAAGTATTGGATTTTGATCAGGTTGAGCAGCGGAAACATTTGATACAGCTGGAGCACGTTCATCAATATCATCACTAAACAAAGGAGCAAATAGCTGTTCCATTTGACGTCGAGTTAGTTGTAAACTAGGTTCAGGTGATGATGGGGTTTGAGGGAAGTTTAAACGGTTATGACCGGGTTCCAAGTTGTTATGCTTAGAAGCCATTTCAGTAAGCTCATCGAAATTTGCATGAATCATTTCTATAATCTCCCTTGTACGACGATTCCAGATTCGGTAACCCTTAGAATTTTCAAAGTATCCAACAAAGACTCCAATATCTGCTTTAGCCTTGAGCTTTCCAAAGTCATCACGATCATTATTTGGATAGCAAAGAGATCCAAAAACATGAAAGTGTTTGAGGTTCGGTTTGTGGTTGTGGATAAGCTCATAAGGTGTTTTGTTGTGGCGTTTTGTAATCATTGAATGGTTTTGAGTGTAGCATGCAGTTGACACGGCTTCAGCCCACAAGTAATCTGGAAGTTTTGCATTTATTAACATCGTTCTTGCAGCTTTCACTAACGTACGATTTCATCTTTCAACAACTCCGTTTTGTTCTGGTGTTCATGCAATAGATGTTTGATGCTCAATTCCCACTTTCTTATAAAAATGCACGAAGAGTTTGATTCACAAATTCAATTCCTTTGTCTGTTCTGATTTGTCTGACTGTGTTCCGGAGCTGAACTTGAATTTTCGTGAGAAAGGTGATGATCATCTGTGGAGCTTGATCTTTACTTCGAAGAAAATAAACCCAAGTCCATCTTGAGTAGTCATCTACAATTACCAAGATGTAGCGTTTGCCATTAATTGTCTGCACGCGCATCAAGCCACACAAATCTATGTGAAGAAGATGAAGCACATGTTGTGAGTTGTGTTCCACCTTTGAAGGAAAGTGAGCATGCGTGCTTTTCCCTTGTTCACAAGCTAAGCAAAGGTGATCTTTAGAATACCGAAATCTTGGGAGACCTTCAACAAGTTTGTATCGTGCAAGATTTGTTATGGTTTGTTATGATTTGTATCGTGCCATAACCAAGATTTTGTAGATGTTGCCTTTGACAATAGACAGATGGGAGATGAAGCAATCATGTCTTGCATTGAGATTGTATAAAGACTTGAGTTGCGAGTGCCAGACATCAGATCGTTTCCTTGTAGATCACGAATGAAACAAGTTTTATCCCGAAAAGCAACTTCCAAATCTCCATCACAGAACTGACCAACTGAGAAGAGATTATGACCGAGACCTTCCACATATAAACCCTGCTAATTTCGATGTTTCCATTGATGTAATCTCCGTAGCCCATGATAGCTGCGAAGTGATCATTCCCGAATCTGACAGTGCCAATGTACTTTGCTACAAAGTTTGATAACAGTTTGAGATTGCCTGTCATGTGTCGGGAACATCCGCTATCAACAATCCAGAGGATGATCTGTATCACCTGCATTACACATAGACGACACAGATGGAATATAAGTAGATGTGGAACCCGAAGAGTTAGAGGGTTCCGATGCAGTTATAGGTGAGACACACATGTTTATGATTTTAGGTCTCCATGTAAATCCAAGTGTATTATGTAACCATTTCTGCCATCTCCAACTAGTCTTAGCTTTGGTCTTAGTAAATGCACTAGGTGAGAAGTTCTTCCTAGGATGTGAAGGGGGTACTATTGGTACATCAATGATCTTAGCCGGAACACTAGAAGATGGTTTACCTAGCACAGACTTAGAAGCATTAGTGGGCCTAGAGGTATTTCGTTTTCTATTATTCCGCTTACGATTCAAGATAGCCTTAGCAACACATTTATCTTGACAACCAGAAAACATGCTTTTACGACAACCAACACAAGAAGCTTCAAATATAACATTTAAAGTACTTAAAGATTCAGCATTCGTTACATCACTTTTTCTATTACATTTGTCAGACGCAATATCTAAAGTGGGTGCAACTTGAGTTTTATTCAAAGTCCTAAGGTGTTCTTCTACTTCAGCATTCTTTATTGTTCTTTTCTTACGTCGCAACTTCCTATTCTTCCTTGTATTGCTCCTAGGCTATGAAGTGCGGGCGTTGGGAAAAGAGGCAACTATTCTTGTTTTAGTAGAGGGAAGCACATTAGTTTCTTGTGGTTTGTCATTAGATGTTTTAGAGTCATTTTGAATCTGTTTAGGTGCAGTTACTGCAGTGTTACTATCCCTATCTTGCTTAAGTTTTACCAACTCTGCTTTTAAATCATGGATTTTGTGTAACAAATCTAGATTGTCAGAACGAGTGAGTCCATCTCGTCGTAAAACATCTTTGGTGTATGCAAGATGATCATCAAGGTCTTTTGACGCTTTAGCACGAGTCTTTTTGAGTAAATCAAATATGACACCATATTCCTTTTTAACTTTTGAAATTTCGTGTTCATATTTTGAGATTTGACACTTCAAAGACATATTTTGATCATCCAGTTGCTCAAGTTTTGGACTAAGAGTTTTGGTATGCAACTGGTTGATTTTGTTTTGCAAAGCGAGTTCCCGATTTTGACAATCTTTTTGACACCATTAAAGACGACGTTTTGCATTTGAAAGCTCATTAAACAAACGTTCATTTTCAACTTTTAACGACTTGATTTGTGACACAGTATCAGTATTCTCAACATTTTCAATGGAATCAACAAAATCAACAGAGATATAATCAAATGCATATGCAACCGAATGTAATAACACAACATTATGGATATCAGCACCGATAACATCTTCCAAGAGTCGATCAACATCTTTTCTCAACAATTTCTTTTTACGTTTAGTATTTGAAATCGATGTTTCTGTTTGTTCGAAAACTCTTTTCATAAGTCCAAGTTCTTTGTGAAAATCCCTTTCCCAATATATTGCACAATTTTTCAAATTTTGGACATGTGGTAAAATTCTTTTCTGAAGAATGTCTCTTTGTTCTCGCGCAAGAGGCGATTGAAAATGTTCAACTTTTATTTCAGAATGAAATTCAATTTCACGTTCCAAAAGTTTGATGTCCGAAATGAATGTTTCAAAATATTTTAAAACTTTACATTATTCAGCTAATGGTTTTTATTTCACTAATTGAAGGTAAAGGACCATTAATTTGTGTAGTGTTGGAAAGAGGACCCTCAGAAGTAGGTGTGATAACCCAAGGTGTGTTAGAAAAATCCTGTTGTGTGACGAAAGTAACGGCTTTTGAGTAGTTAAATGGTTTGTTATAAACAACATTTTCCAATTTTGACCGACTCTCGTCTTCTGCATCTAATTCCTCTTGACGATTATATTCAACAACACTCATAATAGAATCATCAATTCTATGTTCTGCACTGTAAACTTCAGGATTTGGTTTGAATGCTCTATTTGAAAACTTTGGTTTGTAATCAGCAAGATTCGGTCCATATCCATTTGGATTTGGTTTAAAAGTAAACTTTTGAATAGTTGTGATTGACTCCTCATGTTTATAAACAATATTTCGAAACTCTTTGATTTTGTTTTGTAAGTCGACAATTTCTTCAAGATAGTCATCTATTCGTTTCGTTGAATGCTTTTTGTACTCAGAGAACTGGTTTTGACAAGTTAACAACTCAGACTTGGTTTTTTGAGTTTCCAAAGTGAGAGCGTTAAGTTGTTGTTTATGATCATATTTCAGTTGTTCTATTTGAGATATCAAAGCATTCTTAGATGCGACTAGATCACGTATCTGTAGTTCTAATGATTTTTCGTTTTGTTAAGATTTAGCAAAAGCGACTTCAAAACCTTTTTCACGTTTTTCTTGTGTTTGAAAAATGTTGAGTTGATATTTTAAGCATTCATTATCCTTAGTTAACAGTGCATTTTTTTTCTTTAATTGCTTATTGATGTCTTTGCATATTTCCAGTCGGGATTCTCGGTCTTTAAGTAAGGTCATGAGCTCAATATATAGATTAGACGAAAGCTCAGCTTGTTCAACGTGAGTCTCAACATGATCATTATTTAGATCCTCAAGTATAACCACGGAGTCAACTTGATTATCAATGGTAACCATAAGGTCCTCTTGATCGTCAAATATAACTACGGGATCTATTTGATTATCATCGGAATGAGATGTAGATGGCTCATGTTGAATACTCTGATCCTTGTCGGATGCAGATGTTGGCGGAGATATCAGATCATTAAGGAATAAAGTTTGATCCGATACCTGAGACAAGCCGTCAGTGTCATACATTGGGCCTGTATCACTCATGTGGAGTTCGTGCATGTTTGCCATCAACATAACTGCTGCATTAGCCTGCAAGTCCTCCATATCATCATCAGAATCTGCATTTGCCATGAAGCTCTGTTCCTTGTTGGTAAGAGTTCCACCAGCTTCATCCTTAAGAGCTAAGAGTAAAGCCTCTTTGTGATAAGCGTTGCCTCTTGTCCTCGGCTTTGGGCATGCATTAGCCAGATGACCCTTCTCATTACAGTTATAGCAACGAAGACCATTAACCCCATTCTGAGCATTACCCTGTTCAACCACTTGAGCCCTTTGTTTTTGTGGAGCACCCATGTTATTCCTTCCCATTGGATTAAACCATTGACCACCGCCCATCTGACGAACTTGACCATGATTTTGAACCTTAACTCTTCCATTGTTAACAACAGCCTGATTCCTTGTGTTAGATGAGGTGCGAATGCGATTGTGGGATTTGTTGGAGTATCGACCAAAGGCTCTAGCAATCATAACAAATCCTTGTTGCAATGCATCAAAAGCTTCAGCATCCTCATTTGATTCACTGTAAAGTGCTTGAGTATTGTTGTTGTTGTATGGAACCAGTTGATTTTCTTGTGGTATTTGCTGTTGTGAAGGATCATAAGGTGTTATCTTAGTAGATGGTTGAGCAGTAGGTTGCGGAGGATTTGTGAATACAGTTTGTAAGGTCGGGAATTGAGGATAACAAGCTTGAGCCCACAAAGCTAATTGTTGATTATCCGGAAGTGAAGGTGAGACAGGGAGTCCACGGATAACTCTTTCTTTGTCAACTTCTTTTTGGTGGGGCTTCAAATAGTCATACAACAATCCGTATGTAGCATGATAAAGATTCTTGGCTTGACGGATGAAAATGACATACTTTTCCCAATCAGGACCAAGACTACTCAGGAACTTAGTGTTGACTGCAATTCTTGGCATGATGATGTTATGTTTGTCCAAGTCATTGATGATGTCTGAGAATCGATGATGATATGACTCTAATGTCTCTCCGGGTTCAATCATGAAGTGTTCATAAGCCAGGTAGATTTTGGATTCCATGTCTTCTTGATTGAGTTCTGTGCCTTCCATGAGTAGACGAATATGCTCCCACATTGCTTTAGCAGTCTTTTGAGCATCAACACTTCGAAGAATCGGATTGGGTAATCCCAAAAGGATGTATTGCATTGCCAGTTCATCAGCTTCAAAGTGTAGAAGTTGATCAGTAGTGAGTTCATTAAGACTGGCAATTTTAGTGACATCACCTCTTGGTGGATTAGCATTTGGATCTCCGGGTACAGTAATAGTAGGATGACCTTCTTTAAGAACTTTCCATGTGGCTTCTTTAGATCACATAACCTAAAGAACCTTATCACCCATTGATCGGTAGTTTCCAGAAGTGAGCATTGGAGGTCTATCAAGTGATCCAGCCTCATGAATGGATTGTTGGCTACTTAAAGCTTCACACATCTTTGCAAACCAAGACGGTTCCTTCATAGTATTCCTGGATGGATGTTGATTGTGAAATTTGTGTAAGGTTGTACTTGAAGACTAGGGGGTGGTTGAATCATTTGTGGTTGAATTGCTCCTTGAGGAAATTGTTGTTGTTGTTGTTGTTGTTGATAAAATTGTTGTTGTTGATTGAGTTGTTGTTGTTGTTGAGGATACACATGAGGGAAGTAGCTAGAGTATGGTGGTTGAGACATCTTGAAACTTGTGTTGTAAAATGGATCTTTGTAGTCGAATGAAACTTTGTTGATGAAGTATCCTTATGCGTAGAAATCAATCTTAGGCAAAGAAAATACCTTATGCGTAAAAACACCAACTTACGCGTAGGGTTAAGGAAACCTTAGCTTATGCGTAAAACAAAAGCTTAGTAGTAGAATGTTTATGCGTAAGATTTGCTTATGCGTAAGACAAGGCTTAGGCGTAAGAAAATGCTTATGCGTAAAGATTCTACGTGTAAGTGTTTGCTTAGGCGTAAAACTAGGGTTTTGCCCAAAAATCCTTTACACTTATCCCAGTGTAAAAGATATCCAAAGTCGAAGTGTTTTCAGGCTTATCCAAGCAAGAAACACTGAGTAAACCAAGAACACTGAAGATCAAACCAAGGAAAACCTTACGCGTAAATTTAGGGTTTACTTATGCGTAAGATTTGTCAAATTCTTCCAAAACTTTGATTTCTGCCCAAAAATGTTTCTAAACCAGATTTTTGTGATGAAACAGCTTCAATATCACCAAAATAACACAAAAGTGTGAAACTTGATGATCCAAAACTTTTATGCACCTTACGCGTAAAACAGACCACACGTATCAAACCAAGTTTAAAAACAAAGAAATACACATAAAGTTTCAAACTTTTTGCCAAAAACTTCAACTTTAACACCAAATAACCTTTAAAGTACAAGAATCTTGAGTTTTAAAGTGAGAAAATGAAAGCTTTTATGCGTATAAAGATTTGAATACCGAAACTTTATGTGTAGAAAAGAAAACCTCAAAAACAAAATTGTTCACCCAACTATTTGGCGAATGATACCACTTTTAGGTCACCATGTTTGTAACACAAACATCAATATAAGAAATAAGGTAAGAAGGATCGGATGAACACCTTACACACACACGTTAATATGAAATAGAAAGGATAAGCATAAGTGTAATATGAAAAGTGAACAACCAACCTTCTATGGAAGGTTTAGAAGGCTATTTATAGGAGAGGGAGCTAGGGCAACACTCCTAGTCCCTTACTTTCCTTATTAGGCTTGGGCCAAGGCTTATGGGCCTTCTACATAAGCCTTAGCTTAATAACAAACATAAAGGCCTAATTAAGCTAACTATTACATATTAATTACTAACACTTGTAATATAGTTTAGGAGTGATTCCAACAGTACCCGTAGTCCAGTAATTGATTTTGAATCCGTAGCACTTGACCACAACAGCTTGAAGCAGCTATATACTCTGCTTCAGTAGTAGAATTTGCCACCACTGTTGTTTCTTACACTGCCATTAAATCAAACTATGTTCAAGATATTGACATCCTCCAGATGTTGATTTCCTGTCCAAACATGCCCCAACATAATCACTATCTGAGTAGGCCACCAGATCAAAGGGTGAATCTTTTGGATACCAGCATTCAAGTGTGACATTTTAAGGGATACTTGAAATCTGGCACATGCACACACATCAAACATGATATCTGGCCTTGAAGATGTAAGATACATCAATGACCCAATCATGGATATGTATAAATGTACATCAACTTCTTCACCACCTTCATCTTTGACCCTAGGCTTGTTGGAATCCATGGTTGTCTTTGTAGGCTTCACATCATTAAATCTAAACTTCTTCAGGATATCAGTCACATATTTTTCTTGACTGATAAAGATGCCTTAATGTTTTTGCTTAACCTGAAGTCCTAAGAAGAATGTGAGTTCACCCATAGAACTCATTTAAAACCTGTCATGCATCAACTTTTCAAAATTATCACATAACACCTTATTTGTTAACCCAAAAATGATATCATCCCTCTAATAAATCCATTTGTCAACAAGTACTTTGATAAGGTGTCATACCAAGCTCCAGGAGCTTGATGCAAACCATACAATGCTTTCTCCACCTTGTAAACTCTATCAGGATAATCAGGATCTTCAAAGCCTGGTGGTTGTGTTACATAAACTTCCTCATCAATTGTCCCATACAAAAAAACACTCTTCACATCCATCTGATACATTGTGAAGTTCTTAAAAGAAGCATAAGCCAAGAATAGTCTGATAGCCGAATCATATTTTGTAATATGATGCATGTGCACATCATAATGGCTATTTTCTTAAAAGACGTCGGTCGTGCAATTATATCTGTTTTTTTTTTTCTTTAGCACACCAAACGCTCACTCAAAGTATTTTCTTGTTTCTTCCCATGCTTGCTTATACCAAACTTGCTTTGTGTCATTTGCATTTGGAGTGAAATTGACTTAACAAGTGTAGCCCATTCCAGATATATCCCGTCAACATGATAATATCTACATTTACACGTTAATCCGTTAGCCTCAAACAAAACATCTAATATTGGCCTGTCTTTGAGATCGTTGAACAAAGGCGATCGACGTATAACATTGACGTCGTTGTTTGTCCGGACGGTGTAAAACTTAGCCGTTGGGAAATTATAAATAAATACAAATATTTAAAATTAATTATATTTTATATTATTTTTGTAAATCTATAATACTTTATAATGTATTTGAGACATTTCCAAAATAGAAGGCTTAAAATTTTAAGCAACACACTTACTAATAATGAAAAATAAAGTTACATTTAGCATTAAGTGTCTTAAATTCGTATACTTTTAACAGCCCTCCAATAAATACCTAATAAATGTTATTTTTAAAACACTCATATAATGGCAAATACCTATTATTATACAAAGCTTCATACAGTTTATTTGAAAACAAGTTGATGGTACATATGGTTTTAAAAACTGGACTCGACCAACGGGTTCAACCGGGGATCAGAGTCACCACCGGTTAAGATAGCCGATAAAAGCCGTCCGAAAACGGACCTGAGAGGACCGTCGGAACCGGTAACAACGACTTAATCGCGTCGGACCGGGATCATTTTCTTCTTGTTTTTCTAAGGTTAATACGCTTGTCATTATTATTTTGTTGGTGTATGGACTTTGATCACAAGGTACCTGCCGTCGCAACACGCGGGTACCCTGCTAGTTACACCTAATGATATAATACTTAGTTGTTGGAATTTTATTGTGCTTTATTCACTCGATCGTCACCTCCACCAAATTACAACACAAATCAAATCACCACGTGTGATGGTATCGTGAATTTAATTAGCAACCACACGTGGTGATTTATGGGTGGAAATGAGCCGAGCCTAGACGAGCGACTAAGTTTTGTGCTCATTTAATAATTGAGCTCGAGCATGAGGTTTATATATAAAGACCTATTAGGCGTACTAGCTTAAACGAGACTTAGAAATATGCATGTAATGTGTACACATATAGTTATGTATAAAACGAGCTCAAAATAAATAAACGAGTTCAAGCCTAATGTGCTTAATGAGCCAAGTTTGATGTTAGCTTTATTTCATTCAATACGTCATAAGAATTGGTCGAGCCCGAGCTTGTGAAAATCCTCACTAACCGAGCTTGAGCTAAAAGTATGAGGCTCTAAATGAATCGAGTCCGAGCTCGAGCTTTATAATTGTAAACAGGCGGAGCTCGAGTTTCGACAGGCTCATGCTCGGCTCGTTTCCAACTTAGTGGTGATGTAATTCACGCATGCCCAACCACATAACACTACTATGGCCTAAGGATGAGCATAATAGATAGCAGACCGAACATAACCGAGAAACCAACATGAACGAGACCAAACATATTTTGGTCGGTCATCGGTCAACCTTTTTTCTCATATTCAGTTCAGTCTTACGCACAACCCGTAAATATGCTTAATCAACCTAACCGGACCAAACACATTTTGATCCGGTCATCAGTCCAATATTTTAGGTCAAATCGGTTTCGGTCTGCTTCGATTATTAGACGTAACCAAACCTCTATGTTACAATCTGGAACCTGAATCCGAAGCACTATAGGGTCGTGACAAAACCCAAACCAAACACAGGCTCGTATGAAGAAGCTAAAGTCGATTCCAACAAACAGAGTTCGTTGAAAAATTCACACACATACACACACGATCACTTTATTATCATCTCTCTTTCTTTCATTCTCTCTCATCACCGATTCAAACCCTAATTTCACTTCCAAATAATAAATCCCCAATTTCATCATCAATTAGTCCTTATTTCGTCAATTATTTAAGTAAGTTTGTTCATTTACCTAATTTTATCCCCCAAAACCCTAACTTTTTTATATATTATATAAAGGTGTATACTTTATGATTTTGATTTCATTTTGTGAGCTTATTTTTGCTGATTTGTGTGTGGATTGTAGTGAATTTGATGTTTTTGTTAGGTTCTGTGGATTTTGGGGCTTAATTTTGATGAAATGTGCTTATTTGTGTGTTTACGGTGAGATTGAAGTGGTTGAGCTGACGTGGCAACTATTGTGGTCGATTTTCGAGATTTTGGACCTCGATATTTTACTATTTTATTCGCAGGCTAATGTGCGGTTACTGACTGTTATGACGATGCTTTTTTATGGATGCGATAATGGACCTATGACACATGACGCGTAAACGTAGTTTAAGCTGATAGATTTTTACACTTTGGACGCGGTTGGACATTTTAGTTACTGAACTAGAGAATTATTTAAATAAGTTTGTTCGTTTACCTTAACTTTCGACTTTACGCTTTTAATTTATGCTTTTTGAGAAATTTGTGGTTTAAATTGGGGTTGTGATTGTGTGAATTGCTAGATTATGTGGATTTTGTTTTAGTAAGTTAATTTGGGGTTTAGTTGTGGATTTATATGAGAAATTTGTTGTTTTTAGGGTTATGAAATGAGTGTGTTTGTGTGTTTATGGTGAGATTGAAGCGGTTAAGCTGTTGTGGCAACTGTGGTGGTCTATTTTTCGAGATTTTTGACACTGAGAAAGCGTTTGGCTAGCAAATACTAGTTTTGACTGAATGTGTTGATTGTCGAAGCTCTTAGTTCTCTATCGACACGAAAATGTGCATTAGGGCCTACACCACATGATTCCGAGTTTAAGCTGATAGATTCTTACCGCTGCAGTTGGTTATTCGTTATATAGCTGATCGAACTCTTCGGCTAGTGTCCAAAAGTAATACACAAATTTCATGTGGTAACTATTAGCAAGTCTAGATAAAAGTAGGCATCATAAATGTTAAATTCATCCGGTTAAATTCATGGAACTTACGATTTGGACCCCGGTGTACATGTTATTACCTATTTAGCAAATTATGTTCTACGATTGTATATATCGCTAGATTTATTTACCTTAATTGTGCTGTTTTTGTGTAGATTCTACAGATACGGAACTTGATAGTTTTTGGTACTTAGGCGAATATAAAGATTTACTGATGGTATTTGTGACTACTGAACAATCATACACGAAAAGTTTTCGTGATTAATGTAAGTACATTTTGGTTTATACATTCTTATTTACCCTTTGTGCTTTATATTCATATATGTTAATGTTAATGTAAGCTTTTTCAGATATGTTTACTATTACTGAAACTAGCACATCTGTTTTCAGTTGTTTAAGGCTTGATCTGAATTATATGAGTTTCTAGATAAGATTTAGGAAAGAAACCAAAGAATGACTAATCATGGATTGTGTGTATAGAGGCTAGGTCCTACCCATCATGGATACATACCACATGTATAACCTTTTAGCGTTGGTTGTCTAATTGTAGAGTTGCGATTTTGGTTCTCAGCCCCTCTTTTTTTTTTATTAAATGAAGAAAAATGTATGAAAGATTCGAAATTAGATTAGCGTCAATTCTGCTTATTTTTAGGAAACGGAAATATTATCATCTATGCTGCCACTGTCAGGATACTAGTACTACACTACTTCAAATGATGTATATTATCACGACATAGTTTTGCTTTCAACTATTGGATGCATCATCAGTAGTTAGATGTATAGAATGCCACAATAGACATTCCGTAATCAAACTGGTACGACTGAAATACTATATGCGATTAGCGGATAATCATGAATAAGAGACTGCCGTATTATTTTTGTTTGGGATAACAAGGAATAAATAACCGAGGTAGGTGTCTTTCAGCCAGACATTCATAAGTATGTATAGTATTCACATATACTACTGGAAAAAGAGGCCAGATGTAGGGTAAAACTCTAGTTTAGCTGATCAGCTAGGAGTTATGTTAACACATTCATACTAATTTGCATTCCTTGGCGTTCTCTAGTAGTGAGTCTACTTTCTTTTTTGTGTATACTGAAAGATGTTCAACATAATTTTCAAATCGACCAATCTTCCAGTACCAGTTTGATCAATCTACTCCCAATTATTTAAAATTTTACCTTTTAAATTGGCATCCTTTAGCCTTTTTCATGTTAGGGTGCTACCATCAAACTTGTACGGTTGAACCTAATAATTGTATGGCGTGATCAGTGTTTCCTGTCCATATTTCGTAAGGCATATTGCTGTTTTGCTCTCATTCTTAAAACACACATAAAGTAAATGGCTTTTTTTGGCATTCACTTTATAGCTGACTGATAATCTGTACTCTTGGTTTTTCAGTATAAGTACTATATAGGGTGATACCAGAGTACTGTAATATCTGCTGAAGCTACAAGCACATTTGGGACCTCAAGTAACGGGATTAGGATCTTGTGGTCAAGATATTATTTTGTATCCTTGTTTAAGGCAAAAATCTACAAGCTTTAGCCTCAAATTGTTGGGCCTAAATCATTGATGCCTGGCAACGGGGTTGGGGATAGGGTTCACAATTTCTTTGCACAAGACAACCTCTCTCAGGGTCCACGATCACAAGATGGGAATTGGTCTTCAAATGACAATTTGTGGGCTGGTAATCAGAAACAGTTTGATGAGTCGGATTCCAGTCCAAGAAACTATAATTCCCAACAACCAGGTAATGAAATTGGTTATTATGTAGGATGTCACCTTACTTTTTTTGAAGTTACCATTGACAGTTTTAACACACTACTTTTTGGGTCAAAGAGGGAATTTATAACCGCCAGAGTATAAATGTGTTGGTTTGGTTACATTATATCTTTAACATGTCAAGCTGGTTAAGCCAGAAGATTTAACAAAAAGGGATACAAGTCAAATGGGTCTAACGGGTTGAAAGTCATCGGAAGTGTATCTAAAATGCATAAAACCTGCAAAGTTGTTTAATGAAAACAAGTTAGATTATTATTATTATTGTGATGATACACTTTTCATTATTATATATTTATATTTAATACGTTAACTGTTTAGTAGTTTTGCTAAAAAGTTGGATAAATGAAATGGTGGTGGGGCAGCTCCATCTGATACAACTCGTTTAGACCCTTGCAGAAGTTGCTAGTTTTGATTCGCCCATTTTACACTTACATTTTTGTAGTATGATGAATGATCTTGTATATTCGGAATAAGTGGCTTTACATATCTATTTATTATTGTTTGCATTTCTTACATAAACAGATTCTGAGAGAGAACGTGGAAGTCATCGTGTTCCGGACCCACATAGTTTAAACGTAACACAAACAAATGCAAGACCCATGTTTGCTAGAAGTCCGTCTCAGATTCGCCATGAACAGCCAAGCTCAAATGGCTACATGTATGGACGCCAAAATTTTGAAACAAGACCAGATGAGGCAAATTTTTTGGGAGTGAATGCAGACTACGGTCAAAATAGTGTCAACCAAAGGGGTTTTCCATTCTATGATTCCCAACAAGAACCTGTTCCCGAACAGCCTACAAAGAATCCATTTAGATCTGAGACTTCCGAGGCTCATGGTAGTTTTGACCTTTTTGGTGGACAACATCAGACCAATAGTCAATATCCAGGTTTCCCTCAACAACCATTACAACAACAGCAAGCAGGATTTGGTGACATACAACAACTGCAACAGCAGCTCATGCTTAGAAAAATGCAGGAGCTTCAAAGGCAGCAGGAGCTTCAAAGGCAACAGGAGTTTCAGAGGCAACAGGGGCTACAGAGGCAACAGGGGCTTCAGAGGCAACATGAGCTTCAGAAGCAACATGAGCTGCAGAGGCAACATGAGCTGCAGAGGCAACAGGAGCTTCAAAAGCAGCAAGAGCTTCAAAGGCAACAGGAGCTTCAAAAACAGCAAGAGCTTCAAAGGCAACATGAGCTTCAAAAGCAGCAAGAGCTTCAAAGGCAACATGAGCGAAAAAGGCATGAGGATCTTCGACAACAGAACTCGCCAAATCAAGGTTCTCCCTTTTCTAGACAGGCATCTGGAAGCCACCCACATGGGTTCATCAATGGGAATTCAACTTCTGATTCTCCTGGTCATGGCTGGGCCGAGCCTGCACCAGGTAACACAAACTGGTTGCACCGTGGTTCACCAGCGGTTCACGGATCCTCTAGTGGATTTGCCGTTTCCCCTGAGCAGGGTCAGCCACAGCGGTCTATGGGTTTTGTGCAGCCGCAGGTCGAAGGATCTTTTTATGGGATTCCTGTCACCAAACCAATACTGCAGCTGAAACATCATCCTCATAGCAATGCATTTCCTGGTAATAGTTTTGCGGTAAATTCAGAACAACACATGGTTCCAGGTAAAGGTCTATTTGGAAACTCATTTGTTCAAGGGTCAAACATCGGGATGAAGATGGAGCACATCCAGCAGCTAAATGCACCCCAAACTACGTCTGTGCCGGAATCTCCTGCAGAAATGGAACAAGATAAATCAGAAGCAGCTTCTTTAGATCCGGATGAAGAGAAAATTTTATTTGGTTCCGATGAAAACATCTGGGAAGCGTTTGGCAGTAGCAAAAACGGGAGTGGAGGAGTGTCTAGTCTGTTGGATGATAATGAATTCCCGAGTAGTTTGCCTTCTCTTCAGAGTGGTAGCTGGAGTGCTCTAATGCAATCTGCAGTGGCAGAAACTACCAGCGGGGATGTACGCGCACAGGAACAATCACCTGACCTGAATTTTCAGAATCCTGAACTGCCACCTGGCAAACACCTGTCACCTTATGAATACAGTGGGAAACATCAAACATCTTTGGGTGATAATAATTTGCCTACTAGGAATGATAATACTAAGGATAAACATCATGGCACCATGGGTTTCCAGCATCATGCTAGAAACAATCCATACGAGCAAATGAGCCAGCCTTCTTCAGGAGGAAGCAATTGGTTAAACCGCGGAGCTCTACAAAAAGCAGATGCTGAAGCCAACGAGCATCACGCTAAAAACAATCCATACGAGCAAATGAGCCAGCACTCTTCAGGAGGAAGCAATTGGTTAAATCGCGGAGCTCTACAAAAGGCTGATCTTGAAGCCAAAAGGCTGATCGCGGAGACTTCTGTGAATCATGGAACAAGCCAACCTGTTAATAAGCAAAATTATTGGAATGCGAGTCAATCTGTACCGCCTTCTGCAAACACAGGATTCAATATGAATGAGAATGAGAATTCTTTGCAGCAATCTCAAAATGATTGGAAGGGAGCAACACTAAGCAACGCTGCTGCTATACCCAGTTTAAGCAACTTGCAGGGTGGCAATCATTTTAACCAGTTTTCACCAAACAACCATCATCCTAATTCGTGGAAACAAGTTGATCCCTCAATGAAATCTAGAGGGAGTGAAAATTCAGATAGATCAAGGGGTCGCCCTAATAATAAGGGCGCACAGGTGTCTGAATCATCATTTAATAGCTCTGATAAGGAGGATTCAAAGATGCATGAGATGGAGAGTAGCAGTAGAAGGGAGAACTCTAATGACAGCTACAGGTCCAGCTCATCTCACCTTCCTAATGCGAAATCTGCATCAGATGCTGGTGACTCAAGAACCAAACAAAGCTCATCTACTCAGCCGGGCCGACAGATTTCAGGCCCACGAAAGTTTCAGTATCATCCGATGGGAAACCTTGATGAAGATCTTGGAATGCCCTTTGGAACAAAACAGGGTACCAATTCAAAGTCCACGCTCCTGCAGCAATCTCGTGGATTAGGAGGTCAAGATCAAAGAAATTTTGGGCACACCAGAAATAGTGGCAAGGTTTGAAAACTTCTGCTGAATTTTTACTTGGGAATAAATCGATTCGGGGGTAGGGGTGTAACCGAGTCGAGTCGAACTTTGACAAAGCTCGACTCGACAATATTATGCACAGCTTGAGCTCGGCTCAATACTTTTGCTAGCCTTCATGAGGGAAACGCATGCTCGGCTCGAGTGAGATTCAAATTTCGCTCGAAAAGCTCGATTATTTCTTAATCAATATTTTTAACATATTAAAACTGAAATATAATTTTGCAACATAGCTTAGTGGCCAAGATAACAAATAACCATTTGACATAGATTTCATAATTGTAAAATCTGACGGTAACATCATTTGTAAATTCTTTAATATTAAAATATATGTAGTTTTGTAAAATCTGAAATTTGAATATAGGGATCGGGAATTCCAAGATTGGACATTTGGTGGAATCGTGTTAAATTTATATTCATTAATTTTAGTCACTAGTTTACATAAAAGTACTTATAGGAATGCATTCAGAAATTTGTGTGTTGAATTGGTGTATTTACGCAATATATTTAAAAACATACACATAATACTTAAGAGCTCGATAATAATTCGATTCGAGCCTTTATAAGCTCGATGTCGACTCATTAAACATTTTGAGCTCGTTAATTGGGTTGTTTATATCTGGTGTTGTCTTTATCTCTACCTGGTCAAACGCAGCTTAAAAGAAATTGGGTGGAACGTATTGAAAATGGACCAAAGTGTATTCTCATGTCAACCCATACCTCTATTACATATATTATATTTCTTTTCTTTCTTATGATGATGTGTTCATTGTTCCTTTTTTCAGGAGTATGTAGCTGAGCTTGAAGGAGTCCCAAAAGGATCTGATGACATGCGCTTCAAGGGCATGATTCCCGGTCACGTGCCTAATATATTTGCTCCCCATGAAAAATCTGTAGGTTTATCCACATCAGATAAGGCTTCTCAACCTAGGTATGAAAAAGTTGTGCTGTTCCATATTTTCGTTCACAATATAAATGAAAGTATATTAGTTTTTTGTGATTTGATGACTTCTGAATTGTTGAATTTACCAGTCAAAATATGCTGGAGCTTCTTCATAAGGTGGATCAATCAAGAGATGGTGGAATTGCTAGGCGTTTGAACTCCAATTTGTCATCAGAGAAGCCTGAACCAGAAAATTCTGATGGATCTTTTGGTGGCAGCCACCAAAGAAGTCAGTCATCCAACTCTCAGGGTATTGGTTTACAACTGGGACCCCCATCACAACGGTTACCAAGGGCTATGCCACCTGTTAATCCTAATTCGTTGAGTCAGGCTCAAGCTCAGCCGTCTGCTAATTTAAGAGGCAAGGGTCATTCTGAGCCTTCGCGCCCTCCTTTCCAGGGATCATCACATGGTGAATTTGAGAACGATAAAATGAGTGTATCAGGTCAAAGTGAAAGTCAAATCGCCGGTCATAAGATGATGACTAACATGTCTACAGCTTTAGGTACCGAACTCCCTAATCCAAGAAGTCAGCTTCAAAACCATCAGATCGTTGGTCAAAGGGGGCAAATGTTGACTAATCATTCTGGCAGTGAGTCTTTCCATGGGCATACACAGACTCCTCAAATCAGACAACCAGATGAAACCCATAACAGATCACTTAGCTCTGGTCAACCTTCAAAAATGTTGCCTCATGCATGGGCAAATATGCCAACTCAACAACATTTATCAGCAATTCAAGCTCACAAAAGTCAGTTAAATATTGTGGAGTCAACTTCTTTAAGTCAGCAGGGGATTACTTCTGCAGGGGAGCAGTCATCTGAAAAGGTTGACCGACGTCAAATGATGAACGGACCAGGAGTTGGGAGTGATTCCATTAATATTCCTTTCTCTGATGCATCATCTCTTAACCCTGCTGCTTCCCAGAAGGATCTTGAAGCGTTTGGTCGTTCTCTTAAACCAAATAGTTTCAATCAACAGTATTCATTACTCCACCAAATGAAGGCTGCGAATAATACAGAAAATGATCCTAATAACAGGGCATTGAAGAGATTAAAAGATTCTGATAACCTATTGGGTGGTCAGCAAAGACAATACAATATGGCAGGAGATGCATCAATTGGTCATACAACTGTCCCTCCTGTAGATTCTGAAATGCCAAAATCCGCAGGGCTACCTTCAAAAGATGTACCTGCATCTGACCAAAATGGCTCTTCTGTGAAAATCGAGCACTCTCATATAAGTCCGCAGATGGCCTCATCTTGGTATGGAACGTTGAAAACTGGTCCAATGTTGTCACAAAAAACTGATGCTGTAAGGAATGTAGAACAACCCTTCAATATTGGGAAAGTTTCTGGTATTATGGACACATATCATTTGAAGGAGCAACCAAATGCTGTAGCCAATAACAGTCAGGTTGGCGTTATCTTGAAAACCCCGGTTTCATCAGTTGTGCCAGTTGACCATATAAGCATCCCTTCACTGCACACACAAGTGGGTGTTCAAAATTTGGTTACCGTTAGGTCAAAGAAGCGCAAGTGCTATTCTTGGTTCAAGGAAGTATCAGGGGGCTTAAAAAATCCTCAAGGCATCTGGTGCGTGTGAAATTGATGAATACTTTAAATTTTAGGAAATCTTGCTCACCATACGAATAATTGTTTTTTAATGTGGCTATAGTTAGAGGTGACAGTTTCAACCCGATAATTTAAGAAGGCTGATTTGGAACACTTTTTTTAACCTCAAACATAGGGTCAAGTTAAAAATATTAGTTAAAAAAGGGGAACATGTCAAACTGGCTGAAAGTGAGCTAGTATATTCTCCTATGTATTCATGATTTATATGTATATTTTTTAATGGACAAAAAAGTGGCAGCAAGTCAATTTAGCATGATCATCAGTTTCAACTTGTACTAAGTTTGACCCAGTTCATCCCAGACTCGGTGTGACCTGTCACCCTACACATGTTTACCTTTTATCCAAAACCAATTCAACCCAAACCCACGCAAAATGCCACCTTTAGCTATATTGATGGACACTAAAAATTCGCCATCACTAGTATTTTTTTAATGCTAGGTAGCACCTTCTCTTTCACCAAGATCATTTAGCTAAGTTGTTTTGCTTTTGTTGTTGTCTGCAGCACTTCGTCAATGGAATGGTCCCAAGCAACGAATCGGTTGATGGAAAAGGCAGGATTTCTTACTTTGCTCATTTATTTTTACGCGTCATTTGTGTAGTTTTCTGTAGTTTCTAATAAGTATTAGCTGGTGACAGGTTGAAGATGATGGGGAGCTGATTGAAGATGTACCAAGAGCGAAGAGACGTATTATCTTGTCAACACAGTTAATGCAGCAAGTGTTTCCCTCTCCACCACATACTGTTCTCTCCAGGGATGCTACTTCAAGCTATGAGAGTGTGACTTTTTATGCTGCTCGATTAGCACTTGGAGATGCATGCAATCTTGTATCTTCTCATAGTGGATCAAATCTGTAAGAACGATTCTAAAAGCTCAATATTCCAAATTGTAACATTCTTCTTATCTGAATATATGTTTCTTGGGGCATATGCAGTCTTTCTGATAAAAGCGGAGAATCTGAAAAAACTGATGATCATCGTCATTCAAAAGCCGTGGAAGACTGCATGAGTAAAGCAAATAAGCTAGAAAATGAATTTTCAAGGTATCTTATCAAGGCTTTGTTTCTCCAATTATTGTCGTGATAGGTCTCAAATATGGAAATTATGGTTAACATGTCAACTATGATCTTTTTAACTGTTAACTATACCAAAGATTTGTCTAACATGTGTCTTAATGGCCATGGGCAGAGCTATGTGAGGACCGGGAAGGGTCCCGGCCCCCTGAGCCTAAGCCCGTTAGTGTATTTTTTCACGATTTCACGTGTTAAATTTTTTTTTCATCTCGGCCCTCCCACCTAATGTTTTTTCGGAAAAAAATTTGCTTCGGCCCTCCCACGAAATTTCTTCTAGCTCCGCCACTGTTAATGGCACATGTTATGAAACATTTATTTCATTTTTAAATACTAGCTCATATTGATGACCGAGCATCTAATATTAATCATATATTCGATGTTATTCCTTGCCAACTTTCCCACATTCTTTTTCTTATGATTACCACATTTTTTATTACATTTGAATATCGTTAGTTATGTAGATTTTTCCAAAAGGCAAAGCATTAAATGTGCAGATATTATCTCTTAATAATTGAAATGATAATAAAAAAAATTATGTGCATTAAATGCTTCTTAGCATGTACCATGTTGGCACATGTCAGACATACCCATATTTTTTAATAGACAAACTCATATAACTGCATAAACTGTCATTTAGAATTTTAGCGCTCAGAGCATTTAGATGCTCTGCTCGAGTCTGGTTAATTATGAATGTTTCCTTTGGATTACGATCTTTAAGTAAGTCGATTATACTAAACAAGCATATTCAAATGGCTAACCAACCAATACCGAGATTAGTGGTAACTGCAACATGTAGCTTTCAATTACTTGATTTGGTTCATAAGTAACCAGGTTATTCAAATGGTTGTATCACAATTGTGTAGTGTTTTGTCAGCTGATGTTTCTTGATATTTTTTTCTATCACAGGCTGGATAAGAGAGCTTCAATTTTGGATTTGAGAGTGGAATGTCAAGATTTAGAAAAATTCTCTATCATCAACCGTTTTGCTAAATTCCATGGAAGGGGACAAGGGGATGGCGAAGCTTCGTCATCATCTGATGCAGCTACGAATATACCAAAAGCTCACCCTCAGAGATATGTTATTGCAGTCCAGTTGCCCAAGAATCTTCCTGAGAGGGTACAATGCCTGTCACTATGATCTCTAATTATTTGATATTTCCCCTCTTTACCCTCGATCCCTTCTGCATCGCTGGTCAATATTCTTGCACATGACACCGCTTTGTGCACTATGGGACCCACCATTTATGGACAAGATGCAGGAGAAAGTGATTGATAGATTTGTCATATGCTTAAAAACAAATTGAATGACAGTTTAATCCTTTGCTCTTTGGATGCATATTCTTGAAAAATACAAGTTCGGTTTGGGGGGGTAAATGTGGAACTGAATAGTTCAGCCAATTAGTTAGCAAGATTCCATTTATAAGTAGATAAAATGTTCTAAATCCTTCTTTTCTAATGGATCAAGTATGTATTTTTATGGGGTATTGTATCCTGGCTGCAATATATCAGAGATGTTTCCAGAGTCGATGTTATTGGTCCATTTGTTTCGTTTGATATGTTATTACCTATAAACGGGTGTGAAAAGAGCGGCTCCAATATAATCGAACAAGAGATATGAATAGAGGTGTATGTCTTCTAGCATTATTGTAAAATGAAAATTTAGTGGCAATGTTTATTTATTTGGTTTGGATGGAGTTATAGCTTTGCAGACTGTTGATAATCTGATGTTACTAACTGTATGCTTCTCTTTTTGCAAGTCTCCTAAGATGTAGACAGGGTGTTTATTTTTCTGAGCAAATCTGTTCTGAAATCAAAATGCAGTTTTGGGTTTTAGTTTTGGTTGGTAAATATATCGGATTGATAGTTGAACTCTGCTGTTTGTTTCTATACAATTTCGATTCAGTATCACTTTTTTGTTTTGTTTTGTTTGTTTGTTTTTGTTTTGTTTTGTTTTGTTTTGTTTTTTTTTTTTTTTTCTTGCTTTTTCAAGAGTTAAAAAGAACTTGCTCTTTATTCCATTTAGATTCCAGTTTAATAAAGAATATGGTTGTCCAAAATAAAGTATAATAAAAATATTTGCTCAAAAAGAAAAGTACTGAGATTATTTTTTAAACAGTGGATCAGTGGTTTTCAAAATATACTTTATTTAGCGCCCATGATTAGGATTTAGGAGCAATTTGTGAGCTACCATTTTTCATAAGGACCTAGTATAGTGTAGTTTTACCATACGTTTTAAACAAACTGTTCGAAACACAAGTACTTATTCGAAACACATGCCTCCTCACTCAAGGTCAGAGAATTTAGATTAGTAATCCAAATTATTGCAATGTTGCTCACCAATTATCCGCCATCTGCAAGGCCGTTAAAGGTTGCCATTAAATGTGTGTAATGTGCGTTGACATGAGAATATATTGTGGCCATTTTCAATACTTTAACTTAACTTCATGTGTAGAGGTGTTCAGTGTTGTGACATCGAATAAACCGAAAAATAATAAAACCGTTAATCTTTAATTGGTGTATGGTTTGGTTTGCAACCGAACTGAACTTGGTGTGTGGTTTGACACGAAAATATAATCAAACCGAGTCGAAAAAACCAAATATCCATATCTATAGAAAAGAAAATTAATGTATAATATCTAATCATTGTAACTAACAAAGGTAAAATCTCAAAATATCTTTTAACCAAAAAAACCTAAATATGAAGCATTGTGATGCATATCCGGGTGAGTGAATTAATCTAGTTGATCCTTATAAATTTTCTATGTCGTTCAGTGAGTAGCCTTTTGGACTTTTGGTTTATTAGACTTGTGTTTTGTTTGATTAATTTCTCCACTTGTGAAACTTTTTGATTTGTTAATCTTAATTTGAAACTTTAGGTCTTTATTTATGAGTTTTAGACTTATTTGAATTTCTAAGTCTTTGTTTATGACTTTTAGATTATATAATTAAGTCTAATTTAATATGGGTTTCTTGGTTTTAAACGAAACAAAACCGAATCTAAATATGGTATTCGGTTTGATTTTATCTGTTTTAAAATTGGTTTGGTTTGGTTTTGAAGTTATGAATTTTCAAACCCATAAACCTGAACCATACAACCCGAAAACCGACCCCTATTCATGTGCAACACATATCATATTTATAAAGGAGCAAAGTCTCTAATGGTTTGTCCAAACAGTGGACTATTTGCAAATTTTAAATTTGGACTATAGTATAAATTTGGACTATAGGTTTGCAAATTTTATTATGGGGAACGTATCAGATTCTTTTAACCAATATGGTAACTTGTTTTGGGCGCCTATTCTGAGTTTAAAATTTATGCTAAATTGCTAATAGCTGCAATTTGTAGGATACACATCCTTAAAATTTTAAATATTTGAAGTATTGTTTTAGAATCATACAGTAACAAAGTTGCTAGTCAAACAAGTTCAAAAAATATATGTGACATCATGTAAAATTTGATATTGATTTATTTTGGCGGCTATTCTTTTAGCGCAAATGTTTTTGTGGCACCGGGAAAAGATTGGCTTTTGAGAAAGGATTATAGTACAAAAAAGTTACTAAAGTTTTTCAAAAATTTGTTCTAAGTTACTATTGTTTCATTTTCTTCACTCAGGTTACTGAACTTTTGGAAGCATGCACTTCGATAAATTTAGTGTTAGTCCGAGTAACCCGAATGTATATTTTTTGATAATTTCATTAACCTAAGTGAAAAAAAGTTTCAAACTTCAGTAACCTGAACTTATATTTGTATAAGTTCAGTGACCTGAGTGAACAAAGTTTCAAACTTCAGTAACATGGGTGAACAAAATGAAACTATAGTAACTTAAGACAATTTTTTTGTAAACTTTAATAACTTTTTTGTACCATAATCCATTGAGAAAAATATGTCATGATTTGATGTCAATCCTTGCGGTTCACGGTGGTCCTTAACAAGAGTCAGACTCGATTCAAAATTAAATCTTTATCAAATTTTACAGACTTTCTGATATAGTACATTACGAGTGTGGAAACCCGCGCGATGCAGCGGGATTGGCTTCAAAGGACTTACTTTGTAGCGACACTTAAACCTTAGGGACTAATTTTGCCAGGTTGCTATAGTTAGCAATACAGGACTTACCTTGCAACGTCGCTTAAACCTTAGGGACTATTTTTGCCAGATTGCTACAGATAGCAATTAATGATGCAGGACTTATTTTGCAGCGCTACAGGGACTGTTTTTGCCAATTTGTGAAACTTAGCATTTAATGCTTGTGTTTGTGAAGCAACCATGTACGCTTTTTAATATATAGATACAATAACTTGCAACTATGATTTACGTAGAATAGTTATCAAACAGTACTTAAAATCTTTAACATTTCAAGGATGAAACGTATCATAGAAATTGCAACTATTAGCGTAAATTTAAACTAAAATTGGTTGGAGTTCTTCCCTTATGGAAAGAAGCTCTCCAAAAATAGGCGTATGCCAATTTATACAACGAGCACACGGTATTCTTTAGTAAAAGGCGAAAGAATAGTTCGCTTTGTGCTCATTGCTTGGCTGCGTGCCTTTAGACATACACAGCTAGGTCTTTATATACAGCCTTCCTCACTATCTACTTCTACCATTCAGCCGATGTGGGATAAACACATCACCAACTTGGTAATTTCATTTTATTTGCCTATTTGGTTATTTTCACTAGTTTTTCTAAATGCTCTTATAAAATGACAGTTACAATATTTGATCGTCAGCTTCGCCCACAAGGTCCTTGAATCCATCAAGAATAAAGCAATGGTTTCATTAACTTACCCACAAGGCTACAACTAAGTCGTCAAGAAGTTGTCGCTGAGCAACAATACAACCAGACTACACTAATCAACTACGACGAAGAATGTTCAGTGGTATAAAAATATGCATGCTAAAAAAGCATACCGTTTTCTATAGTTTCCTTGGCTTTAACTCCACTAGGAATTTTTGCATAAACAACTACTTTTAGCACATCATCAGTCAGACAGTCACTCATGTGTCACAAATAATTCTGGTCTATTGTAACTTCTGTCGGGGTAGCTTTCCCGAGTCGCCAATTATTACAGACGTGTATTTGTTGTGCTAATTGACGACTCACCAATGATATGCAAGGAAGGTAAAGGTGAACATACTTTATGCATCCATATCTTTTGTACAACTGAACCGTCTTCTTTGTTCTTACCCTGGGAAAAGTCTCTTATGTCAATAAGGTTTCACTATTGATGGATTCGATCCGAAGGACGTACTGTGGTCCAAAGTGATCGAAAAGATATCTGAGTGACCTTATAATGATGTCTTTAAAAATCTACTTTGATTATAATATTGTGCAGAAACCCGTTACCTTTAAGAAACTGAATTATGAAAGAGGGAACTTAAACATCGGATGAAGCTCATGTGTTAGCTTATCATCAGCAGCCAATGATTAAGCACAGATAGTGGTTATATGCTCCTTGGCGACTGGTGACTATGCATATCTATACATGTTCTTTGTATATAAAGAAGACTGATTTTAAATGTTTCTTAGGGACAATTTGTTAGTGAGTGGTGAAAATCTTATATCAACTTATAACTTTTTAATCAAACCTGTTGCTATCCTATGCTGATAATTTATTCTTTATGTGTACGTTGTCAAACATTTTTGAGGTCGCGGGAGAACCTTTGATTCAATGTGAAGATGAGATGTTTGCTGTTCGGAAATCAAGGCTGGAGGCATTCCACAAACAACCTGAGCATTATGTTTCCTTCCCACTTCGCGTGTGCTATTACTAAAAGCTGATTTAACTGAAGTATACATGCAAAAGATACATACCAGTATACCACCTCCACGTCTTCCTTGGCTTAAGATCTAAAAGGAGTTTTTGCAGCAGCGATTAGTATTGGCTTATCACCAGTCGCCTTGTGGAACAAACTCTACTAATCCATAATAATCTGTGATTCGGTGCCTTTTCTATATCCAATCACCATTTATTATGGACGATGTTTGTTTTTGTGACTTGGAGACTGACTACTGATATGATAAGAGTAGCTGAGAATGTAAAAACTCCACTTGGAGTTAAAGCCAACGAAGGTATGGAGAATATGTGTATTTTTGCATATCTTTGTAGAGTTGAACCATCTTCTTTGTGAGTAGGCTTACCAACGATTCATTAATTTGTGAGTAAGCTTACGTGGACGTTAGCGCTCATACAGCTCCTAGCCAGCAAACAGCTGTTAGTCGTGGTCATGATTTATGAAACCTTTGAAGACTCAAGAGAGCCTAGTACTTGATTAGTAGTGGTATAACTTTGTGCAAACAACTTGTTAACATTATAACATTTCAGCTTATGTATGCATATATATCATCTAAAGGCAATCATTTTAACGCAATGTTTAATAAGATTACAAATTTCTAGTTTTAATATAAAAATGATCAAAACTTGAGTTTGCACTGTAAATTGGTTGGAGTTCTTCCTTTAAGGAAGAATCTCTCAAAAAATAGGCGTATGCCATTTTATACGACAAGCACACGGTATTCTTTAGTAAAAAGCGAAAGAATAGTTCGCTTTGTGCTTATTGCATGGCTGCGTGCCTTTTAGGTGATAGGTTAGTTGGGCCAAACTTGTCTTGTGGGTTGGGTCCATTAGTGTTTTTCTATAAGACCGACACAATTTTTCTACAAAATCAATTTTTCTACGAGATACCAACCTCGACCTTGTTGATCAAGTTGAAATTACTAGAGCGTTTTTTTTAGGGTTTTCTTCCTTTGACGTTTTCTCTTTCAAAACACAAAATTAAGATGAGTCGTACTCCTGAGATTAAGTGGACCCAGAGGGAGGACAAGGTTTATATCACAGTTGCATTGGCTGATACAAAAGATGCCAAAGTCAATCTTGCTCCCAAAGGTGTCTTTTCATTCTCTGCTACAGCTGGTCAGCATGTGTATGATCTCAAGCTTGAGTTAGCCGACAAAGTTAATCTAGATGAGAAGAAGATAAATGTTGGCGAGAGAAGTATTTTTTGCATTTTGGAGAAAGCGGAGCCAGAATGGTGGAATAAACTTTTGAAGGGAGATGCCAAGACCCCGCATTACGTCAAAGTTGATTGGGACAAATGGGTTGATGAAGAAGATGATGATGATGACGATGATGATCATCATGATGACATGGAAGGATGGGATTTCTCGCAACTTCGTCTCCTAAAATCTAAATGACATGAGAGGTCACGAAGAGGAAACAAAGACCGGTGCAACCATTGAAGAAGCTCCTGAGGAGAAGTCTGAAGGTGCAGCAGCGAGCAAATAGATTTAGTCCATATGCATAAGCTTCTTTGAACTCATCGATGGGCTCAGGGTTGGATCATATTTGAAAACTTTTCGTTACTGAATCCTTGATTTGCTTTAAAGATCTTTATGCCCAGTTTAAAAAAAAGTTACTTTGTTTATCTGTTCGTGACTTTCTATTTTGACGATCGGTCTTTGCTTACTGTCGGATATGTCTTCATCAAATAACTAGTTATTGCTGTAATGTTTTGTTTTGTTTTCTGCTCCGGTTCGAGCTTTTGCGATTTCACCTATAAATAATTAGACACATTATATAGAAAAAAAAAGATATAAAATGGTGGTCCTTGATTAAACGAACACAAACTAATCAAAGCTTAAAAGTTAAACGTTCTATCACGTCACATCCGACCAATCTCTATGTAACCTGCGGTTGAGTTGTTGCCATACTTATCTGATTGTAAAAAATCATATCATATTGGAGTGTCAAGATTTCGGCTCTTAAAAAGGGTTGTTTTAGACGGGCTTGTGACCCACGTGGGGGCATTAAGGTTATTTGGATGGCAAAGAGCTAGGGGCAACTTTGGCTGAGTGTTTGTGGTACGATGTTGTAATGTGTTGCCACATGATGTGGTGCACTCTGTCTCCTCATGGAGAGGAGACTAGAAAGGCCTGACACAACCTTCTTGTGGTGCAGCCAGCTCGTTCACTCGACTAAGGTTTGACTCCTTAGTCCGACGATAATCTTTTATAGCTTAGTTATTCTTTTATGACCTAATAATCTTTTATAGATTAGCAATTTGTAAAACGTTAAACTAAAAGCTAAAGTATTAATCATGACATAGACACACAACATTTTCCCTTAATGTTAATATTCGTTGACATGAAAATATATTGTAGTAATTTTTACTACTGTAACACACCTTCGTGTGCAACATACATTATATATTTGCACGACACTCTAATGCCTTTCCGAACGTGCACCGTCAGTTTGCAACATTTACGAAATCGGGAGTATAGTGTAATGATGATACCAAAATTAGCAGGTCCGTAAATGGGGTCCGTGATGCTGAACTGGCGAACCTCGCTATCTGTATCACTCAAGAAAGAAAAGCTACGTTAGAACTTATCCCGGGGTTTTGCCCCGAGATTAAGCTCCGACGCTCAAGTCAGATAATGATATCATAATAAAAAGCATTTATTATTGAAAGAGAGATTTAAGCATTTGTATTTGGTTGTGTGTCTTGGCAACTTACATGTCTTCCTTTTATAGGCGAGTAATCGAATCAAATTTTGAGAGAGGATAAGAATATCTGTCGAATATATTCGATTCTCCTGCTATTTTCTGACAATCATATCCGAATGCATTGCCATTTGCTCCACTTGCCCAATTGGCCATTTATTGCTAGCTTCTAGAAGTTAATTTATTATATCTACGTAGTCATGCATGAAATTTCATTTGAATTGTATACATGATCTTAGTTATTTATTATGCATGCTCTTGTCTCATGCATTCACATGTATGTTTTTATGAGTACACGTTATTATGTCCCCGAGCATGTAAGTATGGTATTTATTTAATACTTGCATGGTCTTTAATTCTTCCATTTTTGGTCTTTATTTATCGTGAGTAGGTGTAGGTTTTCTTAGCCATAGCTTGTGTGAGTCACTTTCTACCTGTCACTTTCTTCCACTTAACTTTCCCTCCTATATAGTATTCTTGTACTATCTTTTATTCATCCTTCCCTGTACATCTATAGTATTTCCTGCATATCTTCGTACAATATTCTCTTCTAATAACATGTCTAGTGATCCTAACTGGACATATAACCCGATATCCGAGTATGCCACCATGGGGCCTCCCCCAACCCTTTCGGCCGAAGCATACTAAAAGAGGATTCAAGAGTTAGCCGATGAAGGCAACGTTCTTCGTTACGAAATTAATAAGCTGAAAGGTAAGTATTCCGGAGCATGTTCGAGTTACAACTATGTAGCGGAAGAACTTGAGAAGCTGAGGCAACAGGAGGCGGGTACGATCAATACGTTACACCTCATTCAAAGCGAAAAGGAGCGCTTGGAGAATGAGTTAGCATGGGTTATGCGTAAGGCCATTCCCCGGATGGTTGTTAGGGTTCTCCAGAGCGAGGAGTTCGATATAGAGATGCTCAAGGTCCAAGAGGTCATGATCGAGCAGGGTCGTCAGTTAGGAAGAAGGGAAGCTCAAGACCTTTCTTTGTCCATGGCTAGTGATGGAGGGCATATCGCCCTTGATCCCAATATGACGGAAAGGATTGCGCAAGCCGTTTCAGGGTTGAAAAAGGAGAGTTGGGTGATCATGGACGACATAATCAAGGCTCCCAAGTTGTCATACACCTTGCTTCGCTATGTACTTCGACATGGTGGCGGTGGTGAGGGTCCGAGTCACGTTGCCTAAGTTCGCAGTGGTTAAGATATCCTTTCAATGTTTTTGGTTTATGTTTGTGTCGTTTCGTTTCGGACGTGTTTTAGCCAAGTTTCGTTATCTGTGATATGTGGGCTAAAGCTTATAGTTAGTATCGCTATAAGCGGATACCGTAGCCAAGTTTTGAAGTTTGTAATATATTAGGCTACGTCGGACATGTACTTCCTTCTTGTGATAGATGTTAGTCTTTACGGTTTTATGTGTAATAATATATATTTCAGTGATGGCCGGTTTGTTTTGGGTGATGTTAACGAACCATCTTGTCGGATTTCTGTTAAATGTAATGCTGCATAATAGTACGTTGCAGGTTTGTGCAAATTGTGCATTTGTGTTGTGATCAGTTGATGCTTCTGGATAATTATGTTATATTTATATTCTAGTGGGTGATAACTACTATAATGTCATAATTTAATTTGTAGTGTTACCTGTAAATAAGTTCTGTTAATCGTTGTCGTAATGTTTATAAGAGTAGTAATAGTTTACCATGCATATTGTAGTTGTATAATATAAATATCATAGTTCATTTGACGTTTATTGAGATAGTTTAGTCAAAGTCTTGTACATGTTATATAATAGTATTGTATTATTCTATAGTGTGTTCAAATATAATGTAGTTGAATCTGTTCGACAACTTAAAAAGTGATTCTTTCACATGCCAAAATAACATTATTATGTTTGTTGTAGATTTTTACCCAACTTGGGTCATTGCCAAAATACCACTGCGACAATTTTTGGAATGCATGTGTAAACACATATTATAATGTTTTATTTCTTATGTGCTATAATGACAATTTTTCGTACGCACTTTTGTGTTTTATTTATTTATTTGGTCATGACTTTTATATAGCGCTTTTATTTACTCAATCGAGCATGTATTGTTGGGCCTCATAAATCATATCCCTTTTAATGGCGGGAAAGCATCTGCGCGTTGGGCCCAACTTTGTTTCATCCCTTTTAATGGCGGGATATTATCCGGATTTAATCATGTTGCTCTTTTGAGCTTGATTTAAGTAGCTTTTGCTACATATCTATCCTTTATTTTTCAGGATACTTGGGCGTTGCGTGCTACGAGACACAAAATCACTTTTTAGCCATGCTTTATGATGCACAAAAGGTACTAAAGTACCTCCTCCTTTTTTTTCTGATAAGAAATTTATTTAACAATGTGATCGCACATGTTATTTATATACACATTGCTTTACATGGTACACTTGGTACAAGATATGGCGATTCATTGGCTAGAAGTAAAACTTGCGTAAGTTGCTAGCGTGCCACGTTCTTGGTATTGTTTTCCCATGCATGTCTGCAAGTACATACGTTCCTGGACGTTTAGCCTCAATGATTTGGTATGGCCCTTCCCAGTTGGGGTCGAGCTTCTTTTGCCCATGTTGTCGGCTTGCTTCATTTTTTCGGAGTACGTGGTCTCCAACTTTGAGTTGCCGATGGCGAACCTTTTGGTTATAGTATTGCTCAGTTTGGCGTTTATATTTGGCTTCGCGTAGTGCTGCCAGTTCCCTTCTCTCCTCTAGAAACTCTAAGTTTAATCGGAGTTCTTCATTGTTTTTATTTTCGTCATACGAGGATATGCGGTAGGTAGGGATTCCTATTTCTGGGGGAAGCACAGCTTCAGATCCGTAAACCAAACTGAATGGGGTACAGTGGTTACCTGCTTTTGCTGTCGTGCGGTATGCCCATAGCACATTCGACAATTCTTCAACCCACTGACCTTTTGACTTCCCTAACCTCGTTTTGATTCCTTGTACGAGGGTTCTGTTAGTCACCTCTATTTGTCCGTTCGCTTGGGGGTGTGCCACTGAGGTAAATTGTTGCTTGATATTGAGCTCGCTACACCAATCACGAAAGGGGTTTTCTGAAAACTGCTTCCCGTTGTCGCTTATTATGACACCTGGAATTCCAAAACGGCACACGATGTTGGACCAAACAAATTTAAGAATGTTATTACCGGTAATTGTCGCCAGCGGTGCAGCTTCTACCCATTTTGTGAAGTAATCAATCGCTACGACTAAGAATTTTACTCTTCCTGGTGCCTCAGGAAAAGGGCCGACTATGTCGATTCCCCATTGGTAAAATGGCCACGGACTGTAGATGCTTGTCATATCATATTGCGGTTTTCGCAATATGGGGGCGTGTTCTTGACAGTTTCGGCATGTGTTAACGACTTGTATTGCATCCCGGTACATGGTTGGCCAATAATACCCTAGGCGTGCCGCTTTCTGAGCAATGGTCCTGGCTCCCGCGTGTGCTCCACAAGATCCAAAATGCGCTTCTTGGATAATATATTGTGCTTGGTTCGGGCCAATGCATCTTAACCAGGGCATTAAGTAACCTTTTCTATATAGAATACCTTGCTCTAGAGAGTATTGTGGAGCCTTCATTCGAATCTTTCTTGCAAGGTTTGGGTCGTCTGGGAGCTTCCCGTCCTTCAGGTAATCAATAATGGGATCCATCTAGGTTTCTCCTGGCTCATCTACTGTGTTTATTATTGTGGCTTCAGTGCTCCGACATGGGATGACTTCAACTAAGACTTTTTTAGTGAGATGCGAAAATGAGGACGAAGCAAGCTTGCTCAGAGCATCTGCGCGTTTATTTTTGGATCGTGGAATTTGCGTGATCGAGAAAATTTCGAAACTTATTTGCAGATGTTGAACTTTAGCCAAGTATCGCTTCATTGATTCCTCCCGTGCTTCGTACATCCCATTTATTTGGTTTGTCATGAGCATCGAGTCACTGAAAACTTGTAGGCTATGAACTCCCATTTTAATAGCCAGTTCCAGTCCCGCTATAAGGGCTTCATACTCATCTTCATTATTGGATGCCGGAAACTCGAAGCGTAAAGCGTACGTAACTTCTTTTCCGTCCGGGTCTGTCAGAATAAGACCTGCTCCTGAGCGTTCTTCGCTTGATGCCCCGTCAATGTACAGTGTCCAGATAGGTGTTTCTTCTTGAGTTTTTGGCTTCAATGTCGTCGTTCCTCCTACCATTTCAGATTCGTTGTTCTTTGGGGATTCGGCTATGAAGTCTGCAATTATTTGCCCTTTGATAGCTGTGCGCGGCTTGTATTTTATATCATGCTCTCCTAACTCGATGGCCCATTTAGCTAATCGGCCAGAGTTTTCTGGCTTTAGCAACACTTGTCGGATCGGTTGGTTTGTTAGCACACATATTGTATGTGCTTGAAAGTATCGGCGTAGGCGACGCGTGGTGTGCACAAGTGCAAGTGCTAACTTCTCGAGAGGGGGGTAATTCACTTCGGCCCCCTGCAGGGCTTTACTAACAAAGTAGATTGGCTTCTCGACATTCTCCCTTTCCGCCATAAGTACCGAACTCACTGTCTCATGAGACACTGCTAAATAAAGTACTAGCGTTTCCCCCGGTGTTGGCAAGGTCAAGGCGGGGAGGGATTGTAGGTGTTGCTTGAGTTCTTGAAATGCTAGCTCAGCTTCGTGTGTCCATCGAAATTTACTTTTGCTCATACCTCCCTTCAGTGTTTTGAAAAAGGGCAGTGCTCTTTCTGCTGACTTAGATAGGAAACGACCAAGGGCTGCTAGCTTTTCGTTGAGGCTTTGGACTTCCCTGACTGTGCGAGGGGAGGCCATATCGATAATGGCCTTGACTTTTTCTGGGTTAGCTTCAATTCCTCTTCTGGTGATCATATGCCCCAAAAATTGACCCGTTTCGACACCAAACACACATTTTTTCGGATTTAGCTTCATGTTGATGCGTCGCAGAGTATGAAAGGTCTCTTCAATGTCTTCAATTAAGCTTCCCGCATTTCGGCTTTTGATCACCATATCATCGACATAGATTTCGATGTTTCGGCCGAGTTGGTTGGAAAATGCTTTGTCCACCAATCGTTGATATGTTGCTCCTGCGTTTCTAAGCCCAAAAGGCATTTTCTCATAGCAGAAAGTCCCATGCTCCGTGTGGAAAGCCGTCTTCTCCTCATCCTCCTCTGCCATTCGTATCTGATGATACCCTTTGTATGCGTCGAGAAAGCACTTGAATTTAAATCCTTCCAAGGACTCAATCTTTTGATCTATCTCGGGCAAAGGGTAGCTGTCTTTTGGACAAGCTTTGTTTAGGTTAGTGAAGTCGATGCACATGCGCCAAGTTCCATCATTTTTTCTTACCATCACCGGGTTGGAGACCCAGCGGGGGAAGTATACTTCCTTGAGGATTCGTGCTTCCACAAGCTTGATGACTTCTTGGTTGATTGCGTCGTTGCGTTCCTTAGCTAACACGCGCTTCTTCTGCCTAACTGGAAAGGTTCGCGGGTGTATATTTAACTTGTGTTCCGCGAGCTCTCTTGGTATTCCAGTCATGTCTGATGGCGACCATGCAAATATGTCGTGGTTTTCGCGCAACAGCTTTTGTAATTCTTCTTTCAATTTTGTTGGCAGGTTCGTGCCGACCATGACTTTCTGATTTGGATAAAGGGAGTTTATCTCCACTTCTTCTTTCTCGCTTTCGTTCCCCTGCGGAGTGGGTGCGGTTACTTCCTCCGACCCCCGTTCTCTTTTTCGTGAGACTTGGAGACATTCGTTTCTACTGGGTATGTCTCCTCGGACGATGGCGGTTCCTGATGGAATAGGGAATTTAAGGAGAGAGTGTATTGTAGAGGCAATTGCACCTAGTCGCTTCATTCCTGGTCGTCCCAATATTATGTTGTAAGGCGACGGGGCCCGAACGATCATGAAATCCGTGGTGATTGTCTTGCTACCTTTTCCACTGCAATCAAAAAGGGTTAAGGGGATAGTTAAAACTCCAAGCGGCCATAGTACCTGTCCTGCAAATCCTGTTAGAGGTGATGTTGGCGGTCGGATTGATGTTCTGGCCTCGTGGGTTAGTTGTTGGAAACAATGTTCATACATTATTTCTGCCGAGCTCCCACCGTCCACATAGACGCAGTGTATGACGTTTCCTCCGACGTAAGCTTTGATGATGAGCGGGTTGTGACACACGGTAAATTTTCACTAAAATTTAACTGGTAATTAGTAATTTATTATTACTAAGCATAAGTCATTAAGCATGCATAAGCTTTACCTGATCATTTGAGTAGTTAACTCGCATACTGTAGACTATTGCATCACTTTTGCATTCATATCCTTTTATGAATATTATATTTCATTTTTGTCTTATGATTTAAACTGTAAGACGAGAGGTTATCTCGTTTTCTCCAGTGACCAACACTGCACGCGTACCGACACTATGATAAGGGCATGATAAAACAAATGACAAATGTCCGTGATAGGGAATATTACAAAGATAAAAATATTCCGGATACGCAACAATAAGATACTACGTTATAAAAGTTATCAAGCAATGATACTACGGTCACAATATAATATCGCGGGACACAAAATAATTAACACATTTACACTCGAACAATAACCTCTATAAGACTCAAACACAATAAATATGAAAGTGTAACACAAATACATACATGTACACAAATAAATCATGAGTGTAATTTATATACATACATTTTCCCAATTAATACTAAGTATATTACATATATATAAGCACATAATACATGAAAGAAAAACCTTATTAAAATTTAGAGATATAATCTCTTTGTCCTTTCTCCTCCCACACACGACAAACTAGTGCAAAGACCAGGAAACCAAAAAGGTATCAAATCTCATCTTCAACCTCTACTCTTAGCTACTCACCTAGATCGAATCTCCCAAAGAAGGAAAACGCAACATGATATCCCACCCTACCCTTCTCTATCTTACCAAATTCGTGAAAGTTCTTGCTTCACAAATCTCTCTTTGATACTCTCGCTACATCTGTTAGGTCACTAGTTTTACAAACACAAGTAATATAGAAAGGAGATGAGGCGGATGAACAAGTTATCACACACACACACACACGTATAAAGAAACCGGTTAAGCATAGAGGCATGAATGAAAAGAAAACTTGAACAACCAACCCTCAAATGAGGGTTTACAAGGGTATTTATAGGAGTGAAGCTAGGGCAACACTCCTAGTTCCCATCCTTTCTTATATGGGCTTGGGCCTAAGCTTATGGGCCTTCTACATAAGCTAGACCTTAAATAAACATAAAGGCCATAATAAAGCTACCTATTACATATGAAATATAAATACTTGAAATACTGTTTAGGAGTGATTCCAACAATCTCCCCCTCAAGTATATATGAATGTAAACGGTGAAGGCGTTGATGTAATAGTAGCTCTGACGTCTTCTGACATTCTTCTTTCTTGTGAGAGGAATTACCTTGATTCGAACAATCTCCCCAGTGTAGAGAGATAGTTATCTTTGAACAGTTATGTTTCGACGTCATTTTTAACTTCGTTCTTTGATCATTGTTCTTTGTGGTGAAAGTGATAGTATGTTGTTGTCTGCATCAGTCTGCCTCAAGTCTGCTTCGCTGCTCCAGTGTCTCCACGTCATTCTTCAACATGCTCACACGCCTTTTGACGTTGGAATTCAATACTAATGAAGTTCTTTAAGTCTTTAACTTTGTAGATTCTTTGGCTTGATGAAGAATCATTCTGGCGGTTGTGTTGCTTTTGGATAGAACTTCCATTAGTGATGATGTTGGCGTGAGCATGAGAAGAATCAGCATGATCATTCCGCTCCGGAGCTTCCATAAGAAGAAAACATGTCAAACGGTTAGTAATAAGCGGTTTTCGGCACTTACAAGTTTGAACTTCGAGAGTGTTAACAGCATAGTGTGAAAACACAACTCTAATTCTTACAAAGGCCGTTCCTGAACTGGAGTCCCACAAGTGAGATAACGCGATGTACCGAAGTACATCTACAGTTCAGATGAGTCGCTGAGGTACACCGAAGCATCACCTCACGACTGTAGACCGTTTGAGACACACTCCGCGTAATCCACAGGGAGTTACCGAAGTGACCTGCTGTCAGGGCTGTTTGATGTTGACCCTGGCAGGAGTTTCCATTCAATCACTGAGGATCGCAGATGTGAACCTCTCATAAATGTTCTCGACAGATTGCTAAGATCTGTGAAGGACTCGATATGAACCACTGATAATCTTATTTGTT
>BPTQ01000008.1:292833405-292843897 GCA_019973895.1 Chrysanthemum seticuspe
ATCTAGCTACACGAAACTAAAGCTCACGACTTGACTCAACGTGCTCTTTGCAATCTCGTGCAACTCAGTTCAGCACTCGAAATCAAAGCACATCGATCTACGCTATCATTTCATCAAGGACCACGTGGAACAGGGTACCGTTGAATTATACTTTGTGGGTACTGAATACCAATTGGCAGATCTTCTCACAAAAGCCTTGCCTCCCGCTAGGTTTAATGAGTTGGTCCACCGGATTGGTATGAGGTGTTTGACTCAAGAGGAATTGGATGACCTCCTAAAACAGTCTTAAAAACCTGTCAAACACCAAAACATCTCTTGTAAATAAATAAAATCTTTCAAAAACAAAATACAAAAATATAAAATCCAATAAAACAACAAAAATATTCTTCTAAACTATATTTCTTTTAACATGGCAAGTACATTTCTTCCATCAACACTTCAATCATTCAAAATTCAGTATTCTTCCGATCAAGTGTTGAGGGGGAGAAAATAATCTATTAACTGTTTCAAAACATCTGTGTACTTGCATGTTATCACATCTCGGTTGATTCTTTTACTAATGATGGTAAATTTCCTGGTTCAAAGACACTCCTCGGACTTTAATTAACAACCTTTCATTATTTTCTCAAGTCGAGGGGGAGTGTCGTCAAGATTCTTTTCTAAAATCTTCGTGTGGTAACCAATATGGATGTTAAATGGCTTTGTTTGAAAAAGATAAGGTGGAGGGACCAAAACTGTCAAAATGGTAAAGTCTATTTTAATAAAAACTCCACCTAACTCTTTCACTCCTCATTCGTTTTCTTAAAATCAAAAGATCCTACGCCTAACAATCACTCAAGAAATCTGTGCTTTTGATCTTCATTTTGTAAGTAGTTTCTTGTGTAAAACATGTTTCTAAGCAAAGGTTTTTTATTTCATTCAAATCCTACGGCTAAAACAATTTTTACGCGTGATTATGTGTTCTACGCATAAGCGTATGAACACACAATCATTGTGTGTATGTTTGTGGTAAAATGGATGGTCTCAAACCGTTTCTTAAGCATCAAGGATAACATTTTTACCATCAAAATCCACCCAGAAACTCAAATTGATGAATTTTGAAAACTAGGGTTCATATGACGAATTGGGTTTTTTCTAAATAGAAGTCTTTTGGTAAAAATGAATGTTGGGATATGGTCATAAGGCTTTGAATTGATCATTTCCATTGTTGAAAACCACCCAGAAACTCAAATTGATTGTCAATTCGAAAATAGGGTTTAAGGTTCATAACGTTTGGGTATTTTTGATTCACAACGTTTTGGATGTTATAACTTGGCCTAAAGTAGCTATCAACACTCTAGAGCTACCAGAATCAATACGGTGAACATTCCATGGCTAGATTTCATACGCGTAAGACTAGGGTTTAGACTACGCGTATGTGGTTCTACGCGTAACAGTTAACATGCACTAAGATGTTGTTATCTGTGATAAATTGTTGTTTTGTGTGAACATTGATGAGTTGATAAATTTATTTCAGGCTTTGCTACGCTTAAACACTCAGAATCAAGGTCATAAGACTCTCTACGCATAAGGATTACCCTACGCGTAGTCATGTTATGCGTAAAATAAAACCTACGCATAACTATTACGCGTAAGGTTCTACAATGGGACTACGCGTATCCTGTGAAGGATATGCGTAAACAGTGACCTCTACGCATAAGGTCTACTCTTACGAGTAAGCCTTACGCGTAAGGTTCTTATACGCCTACGCGTAAGCTCTACGCGTAAGGTCCCCTTTTTCCTACGCGTAACATTTCTTACGCATAAGAAAGGATCCTACGCATAAGCTTTCACCTACGCGTATGTCACGACTGTTTACGCGTAACTTTGTCAATCCTACGCTTAAGCCATTTTTGACCTTCATTATGAAATGTTACGTGTACAAAACTTGTTAATAAACTTATCATAACGTCACGAATCCAATAATGTCACTAATAAACCAAAACGTTTGATATGTTGTGAACAATAAGTGATAACATAAGCTTTAAAACTTAAAGTTAACTAACTCACGAAACATTTCACGACGTCATTAGACTATTGGACATACAAGTGACTTAGGACTCGTAACAATCATTGACGTTGTACATTAAATAACTAGACAATAAGACCTTCTGTTGACTAACATTATGTCTTTCGATATGTTGGTTCTTTTGGCTAATGTTATTTCAGATCACGACATGGCTGAACAAATGAATGTGGATGCACCTGAAGTTCTCTCCATTGCTGATATCTATCCTCATGGCTATCCAATGAAGATAGGAAAGAATAACCTCCGTGTTGACTTTGACACCCTCACTTGCTCTGAATCTTCATGTCTTATTGCTATCGATATTCTGAGGACTCATCCGTATCAGAACATGCTTACTCACTCTGCAACCATTCCGGAGATCTACATCCAACAGTTCTGGAACACTATGGAATGGGTCAAAGGAAGGACGGCTGTGACGGTGACTCTGAACCACAAACAAGTCACCATTACACCTGCAGACTTAAGGGCTGCTCTCCTTATTCCTGAAGTCAATCCAACCAAACTTTATGCCACACCTGCTGAAGAGTTAACTCTCCAATTCTTAATCAATATCGGTTATGATGAGGCTACAGGAGTAATCACCAAGCACTCTCACGTGGAGCTTAAGAGTATTCCTCAACCATGGAGAACACTCTACATGATCATCACCAAGTCTGTTTCTGGTCGTGATAGCGGCTATGAGCATCCTAAGCTCATAGAACTGCAAATATTTTGGGCATTCGTCAACATGAAACACATCGCTATTGAAGCTCTGATTTGGGATGACATGTTGTCATTTCTCAGCAAACTTGGCTCAAAGATTCCCTACATCAGATATACTAAACTGTTGATACAGAGAGCACTTGGACTTCATCCTGAGATTCCCAAGAGGCTCAATGACCCCGACAATCACGACATGTTGACGGAACCTATTCTCTCTGTCAGAATCAAGGAAACGTCCACAAAGAAACAAGGTGCTGTGCTGCCAGATTTCCTTCTAACTGAAGATGTCAGAAAGCTCGAAACGTACCAAAGGTATCTGGAAGCAGTCAAACAAGGCAAAGTTGGTCATCTTGACGAAAAATCTTCTGGTACACCTGTAAGGAGAACCAGAAGAGGAAGTGCAGGAAGCATAACAAGTACTGTGAGTCAAAGGAAGGTTACTAAAAGGAAAGCTCCTTCTATAAGGATTGTTCCCGTAAAGGAAGCCGAACCTATTCCCACACTTGAACCTCAAAGACAACTTAGGGATGAGAGCTCTGAAGATACTGAGACAGATGAAGAGGTTCATTACTCTGCAACTGCAACCGAAACACCTGCCTCAGTGACAAAACCTCCAAGTCCTCCAGCTGTCCAAGAAAAAGGGAAGACTCCAGCTATTGTACCTTATGATGAGAGCTCTGAAGATGAAGAAGAGCAATTGGATAAATCATACAGGAAAAAGTTTCACAACGTCCGACACATTCAAAAGGCCGCTGATTTTGCTAAAGATCAAATGGGTGGCCCCGGAGGATCAAGTGGTGCTGCCCACTCCTCTCCAGATCCTGATGCGGTTAATCAACCCGATAAGGGATCTGGTGCCACCACTCTTCTGCAACAACAACCGCCTGTTGAAGACACTATTGAGTATGATTTTGAGAAACAGGAAACTGATAAAGAAAAGTCTAAGGATGACGAGGATGATTATACAAAGTTTCTTCTAGACAGTCCAACTCACTCAAAGGAGAAAACCTCAGAAACTCCTAAGGACATGAAGTCTCCTCATGTCTCCTCATCATCGGACTCTTCATCTCATTCATCACCACCACCATCAACTAAGTCAACCAGATCATCATCCAAATCCGTGAAGAAACCACCAAAGTCTTGGATTTCTCAAACACATGCAAGAATTGTGAAAGCTGTCAAACAAGTTAGAAAGAAGGACATGCTTCAAAGAAAACTTAATTGGTATGCTGAACAAATGCAGTACTTACATGATGAGAATGACGAGATGCGGAAAGATAGGAAAGCTATTCAGGAATTCATGAGAAGTCATCGTCAGGGGGAACTAAATGAAATGATTGAAGGTTACACTCAAAAGTACCTTCAGGATATCGTTCCAAAAGTCCAAAAGGAACTGGAAAAGTCAGCAAGAGAACAAACCCACAAGTTTCTTCTCGACACTGTCCCCAGTGTGACAAAAGAAGTATTTTCCAGACAACTCACCCCTAACATCGTAGCATTGGTCAAACATACAATGGCAAAAGAAGCTGATCTCTCCGAATCTGAGTTAATCTCTAAACTAGTGATGCAAATGTCAAAGAGATCTGGAACGTTTACTTCAGATGAAGCTGAATTTTTCGAAATTCTACTTGACTATCAACTCAGATCATCATGCAAGGAGTCAGCCACTCAACCCAAAAGACCAAGAGATGACGATGATAAGGATAAGGACTCTGCACCTAAACGTCAGAAGAAGTCTGGTCAATCTACATCTATGCCACCTCCTCCACATCGAACTTCTTCTCAACAAAAGTCTTCTCCACCACGGTCTTCCACTGATAAACCTCGGGACGATTCCGAGTTACCACCCTTGACTCAGAAAACTGGTGATCACTTTCAGTATACGGGTGGTGACGATGAAGAGGTCCTTGAGCCCCAACAACAACCCTCCTCTCCCAAACAAGTGAAGAAACCCGATTCATCATCAAGGCCTTCTAAAAGCAAGAAGAAGACGACTCAGCCTGAAGTCGTATCATGGCTTGATGACGATAAAACTGCAGAATTTGATTGGTTTGCTACTCTTGTTAACGACACTCCCTACCCTGAAGAAGGTCAAGAATTGGTAGACGGTAGTACACTGGAGCATGCAAAAATCTTGCAAGAACGATTCCGTGTGAAGAAGATGACGAAATCCGAGTTGAAGCGCATCAAGAATGACGCATTCCTTCTGTTGAAAAACAGCTCGGAAAGTGCAATCGAGGTTGAATATCACCTTGAAAACATTGCTCGAGCCATGTCTAACAACATGGATTGGCTCAACCCAGAAGCAAACATCGACTTCACTAAACGGAACAACCCTCCATACTACACTGACTGGACCAAACCTCTACCAACAATCGGCCAACCAGAAGAACCAAGGATTCCTTTCAGATATTTTTTCAACAAAGACCTGGAATTTCTTCTCCATGGTGGCGATGGTTCACGAAAATACGCTACATCATTGACTCTTCCATTCCCAGCGGCTACTTACTCAAACTGCATAGCTATCGAGGAACGTGCAATTCACTTGTTTTCTGACAACGTGCAAGCATATGACCAAGATGCATTGTATGGGATTCATCATTGGCCTGAACGCCGAAGAATCTACTACAGAAGCTGCCTGGTTCAGAAGTCTCAACATGAAGTCTATTGCTCAAAGAACATCGTTGCCATCAAACACATTGATCTCAAGTCTAAGTGGGACTACACATTCTTGAAGAATATCATAGTCAAACGACAAGATGAACAAGACTATGAATTCTCAGAGGCTGACTTTGAGAACTTGTCACTCAACGACATCGAAGACATGTACCTTGCCAAAGTACAGGGTCGTATGAGACAATTCTCGACTGAAATTCAACGTGAATTTATCAAGTCAGTTCTCATCTTCATTAGACGCATTGTGATCAAAGAACGTGTCGAAGATATCCAGATGGCTGTTGAATCATATCAGAAACGTGTAAACTTCACTCCACCACAGCTTGATCTTCCTGACATCAACCAGCTCAAACAACTTACGCTCATCAGCAAACCTTTCGGCATTGTTTACCGCAGTGAACTTCGCAGAAACTGCTTAATGGCGTGTAGTGAGCTCCATAAATTCGGGGATCATACCTTGAAGATGGTTAGGGATGGATTGGCGTACAGATTGAAGGATATACGCCTGAAAGTTGGGAATCCTAAGCGCTGGAACTCTCAGGATAGAAGGGATGTGAGAAGGATCATCACTATGATTGATGAACGGTTGTTCAGAAGGGATCAGTTCAGACGCTTGGAGAGCTATGTTGGTGGTAGACCCAGGATAAACATCACCGACTTTCAACGCCCTGTGCGCACTCCTGGGAACATCACTGCACTTCCTGGTACCCCTTGAATTGTTTCCTTCATATGATTTTGGATGAATGTTTTTATATGTGAATGGCTTGTGCACACATAACAGTGTACAACCCGTAATGGTCAAGAAAGGACCCTGTGGTACGCCTCAGTGCCACAATCCTTATAAAAGGAGCGAAAGCTTCTTATTTTTGAGTAAAACCTATCAAACCTTTCATTTTTCAAGGTTTTGCTCAAAAAGACAAGTACTTTCCCATATGCTTTTAAAACCTCAACCGTTTATATCACTAATTGAGGGGGAGTATTTGAATTAAAACTTTGTTCACAAATTGTTCACAGTGGTCACTCTTCCCGCAACACTCAAAATGGTCATATTTATTCTCAACCGTTCAAAAATAACATTTTTATATGCCATTTTTGAGGGGGAGAAAATTTGTGTGATAAGAAATATGTTGTGCTGAATGCAAATGAATCCGTGTACCTCAGACTTAACCAACGAATTGACGGTACAAAACTGTTTATAACTCGAAAAGACTTGTCCTGGACGGGTAATAATTTCAAGCTAGTTCGCTAGTGATGTAAACGTGTCTCGCAAAGGACTAGTCTTAGTAGAAGGTACCATTCGAGAAGCTCTTGATAGACATGAACTCTGACGGGTATGACAACCTTTCGAGGTTTGTCTACACCTTCAAGGTAGTTATTAGAGCTAGTTGTCACCTAAAAGCTGACAATGTAACTCTTTAACTATTCAACGTAACCGTGTCTCGCGGGAGATTGTCTATCTTTAGTGGATCAATTCATAAAGTGCGCGCTCTTTCCTCACTGTGCATTTAACCATTAAAACTATTAAGCACACGTGGAAGGGGAGTATTTATGCAAAAACTTATCTCTCACTGTGGTTCAAACATGTTTTTCATTCACAAACCCTTTGAGAGATATTTCAACTTACAGTGGTTATAATGGCAAACATAGGTTAGTCATGGAGTTATAAGGTGACTAAGGTTAGGAATAACCGTCCTATGATCCGCCAGAGCCGGAGGGATCTACCCAAGGACACTACCATTAGTTAGTGTTAGAAGTCCTTAGGAATGATTATAAAAAGGAGAAAATGAGAATCGGAGAAAGAAGGAGTTGAAGAATCAAAAAGAAATGTAAAGTAAAGGGTGAAAAGAAATAGCCCTCCAGATTATTCAACTTAGGGCAGACACCGGGTTCAATTCATATGCTACTGGTTGTCACTTAGTGACGCCGGTATTGAAGATTAAAAGTCGTCATGGACCCAGTGACGCACGCACTAAACCTTCTTATCCACTCAAGTTTCTCTCTACAGAAGCTTGTTTCATTCTCACAGGGAACCTTACATAAACTATTGGCTTTCTCTTAGAGATCGCTGGTATTGAAAAAGGAGACCTTCTCCCTAGTCTCCGCTCAGGAAAACCAAAACGCACTATTGAGTCTAGAGCCACGAGATTCATCAAAAGATCTCTTAGGAACACTTGACATTTAATCACTTGTTGATCAACAAATAAGATCTTCAGTGATTCAGTGGTTCATATCGAGTCCTTCACAGATCTTAGCAATCTGTTGAGAACATTTATGAGAGGTTCACATCTGTGATCCTCAGTGATTGAATGGAAACTCCTGCCAGGGTCAACATCAAACAGCCCTGACAGCAGGTCACTTCGGTAACTCCCCGTGGATTACGCGGAGTGTGTCTCAAACGGTCTACAGTCGTGAGGTGATGCTTCGGTGTACCTCAGCGACTCATCTGAACTGTAGATGTATTTCGGTACATCGCGTTATCTCACTTGTGGGACTCCAGTTCAGGAACGGCCTTTGTAAGAATTAGAGTTGTGTTTTCACACTATGCTGTTAACACTCTCGAAGTTCAAACTTGTAAGTGCCGGAATCCGCTTATTACTAACCGTTTGCAATGTTTTTCTTCTTATGGAAGCTCTGGAGCGGGATGATCGTGCTGATTCTTCTCATGCTCACGCCAACATCAACACTAATGGAAGTTCTATTCAAAAGCAACACAACCGTCAGAATGATTCTTCGTCAAACCAAAGAATCTACAATGATAAAGATTTAAAGAACTTCATCAGTATTGAATTCCAACGTCATAGAGCGTGTGAGCATGTTGAAGAATGACGTGGAGACACTGGAGCAGCGAAGCAGACCTGAGGCAGACTGATGCAGACAACAACATACTATCACTTTCACCACAAAGAACAATGATTAAAGAACAAAGTTAAAGATGACGTCGAAGCATAACTGCTCAAAGATAACGATCTCTCTACACTGGGGAGATTGTTCGAATCAAGACAACTCCTCTCACAAGAAAGAAGAATGTCAGAAGACGTCACAGCTACTATTACATCAACGCCTTCACCGTTTACATTCATATATACTTGAGGGGGAGATTGTTGGAATCACTCCTAAACAGTATTTCAAGTATTTATATTTCATATGTAATAGGTAGCGTTATTATGGCCTTTATGTTTGTTTAAGGTCCAGCTTATGTAGAAGGCCCATAAGCTGAGGCCCAAGCCCAATAAGGAATAGGGAAGGAGAGGGAGTGTTGCCCTAGCTCCTTGCCTATATAAACTATTGTAAACCCTCATTTGAGGGTTGGTTGTTCAAGTTATTCTTTCATTCACTCTCACTACGCCTAACCGGTTTTACTTATACGTGTGTGTGTGTGTGTGTTTAGCTTGTTCAATCGCCTTATCTCTTTCTCTATAAGCTTGTGTTGTAAAACTAGTGACCTAACAGAATCATATCTTCACACATATTTAGTTTGAGCCAAAAGTCCAAGATGTTCTTAGCTTTTGGAAGATAGCCGAATTTGGCTTCAAACCAAGACCCAAGAGAAGAAAGTTAACCAAACTCCTCCTCAATAAACTCCTATATCTCTAGTCGAATTGAAAAAGCTTCAAACTCAGTTTTTCATCAAGTGTTTACCAAAAACTAGGGTTTGCGAAAGTTAGGGTTTTCTAAAATTGATTTGGGGGTTTTGAAATTCAAGGTTGGTATCCACCAATTCTAGTATCAAGTTTTCGAAATCAAGAAGACTTGAAGACATTCGGCATCTCCTACTTGGCCTTGTGTTCGACCCACCTCCAAAAACTTGTAAAGATGACTTGTTTGTTGTGTCTTTAAAATTAATCTTGTTATGTATTGGAAGTTGGGTCGTGTATAACCCATGTTGGTTTCCATTTCTTTTTTAATCAAAAATCAATAATAATAGGAAGTTGTGTTTGTTGAATCCTTGTTGATCATATACATTTTCGTTAATAATATTTGAGAAAATTTTGGGTTGGTAATCGACTAATAATTGGTCAGGTTGGGATTTAATTGTTGTCGTTAGTTTTTGTTAGTTTTGTTAGTTTTGTTTCTGTCGAGAAGTAGGAATCAAGAAATGTGAAAATTAAGTTTTATAAAAATTTTGAGTAACATTGGTGTCGTAAATCTGGTGGAAATGTAGGTATCGCTAGTTAAACCCGAAAACAAGTTAGTCATTTACTAAAATGTGAAGAGGTTGTTTTGTTGGGTCTTGTTTCCTGTCGAGTATCCGAACCCAAGATCAGTGAAAGTTAGCTTTATAAATCTGGTAGGAAGTAAACACCATATTTATGTTCATAGTATCGAATCTGGGAATGGGATGTTAGTTGTGACAAGTATGTCGTAAATTGTCCCGTCAAAGAAATCCCAAGTCAAGTAAACTTCTCCTTTAGTCTTTGTGGATAGTAACTGTTTTGAAACTTGAATATATATGAAAGTGAGATTTGAGCAAATATAGTTTTCATAAAACAAGTCGTGGGTCATATGAGTACATAGAGTTGTCGGGACGAAACTGAGTTGAGTGGTACTCGACTAGCACATGGTTTCGCCACACCTTTGCTCTCATTTTCCAGTCAATAGTTTAGTCTCGAGTACCATACGGAGCGTGATAGACACGACGGGTAGCCGAGTATGGATTGGAGCACGTCAGTCGTGACACCCTCGGCTTGAGTTTAAGCTCCGAAATGTTAACCTCTTGCTCACTTTGAATGGACCTTCGTTATACTATCTTTCTGCGTATAGCCTTCTCCACAAAATTTTGGCTCAAGCAATTTCCTTCCAAATTGTTAACTAGTATCCTTGCCATCACATTTCTGGGCCACAGCCCAACTCATATCTTATGTCACCAAGGGAGCTTGTTTGTTTTATGGGCCTCGGCCCAACTTGGTACCCTGTTCCTATCGACACCGGGCCACAACCCATTGTGGTTCGGGGTGTTCATTTGGATGATTTAAATGAGTCAATAAAATAAAACGTGTAACGTAAACCGGGAACAAATTATAAAACCAAACTCATTTCTTTTCGCAT
>BPTQ01000008.1:292843907-292944708 GCA_019973895.1 Chrysanthemum seticuspe
AATGGATCTTTGTAGTCGAATGAACCTTTGTTGATGAAGTGTCCTTAGGCGTAGAAAAGACAAGAAACCAAGTATCACTTATGCGTAAAAACACCAAAAGTTACGCGTAACAATAAGGAGTTACGCGTAGGATTTAGCTTACGCGTAAGTAGGATAAAAGCACTAAAGTTATGCGTAGACAAAAGTTAGGCGTAGAAAGTTAGGCGTAGGATTACCTTATGCGTAGAACTAAGTTTACGCGTAAAGTGAATCTTATGCGTAGGATTTCTACGCGTAAGCTTATGCTTATGCGTAAGTTTAGGGTTTTTGCCCAAATGATCTTTTACACTATCACAGTGCAAAAGATGTCCAAAGTCGACGTATTTTCAGACTTATCCAAGTAAGAAAACACGGAATAAACCACGAAAATGAAGATCAAACCAAGGATAATCTTACGCGTAATTTTAGGGTTTCAATACGCGTAGGATTACTCGTAATGTTGATTTTGCCCAAATGTGTTTCTAAACCAGATTTTTGTTATGGAATAGCTTCAATAGTACCAAAAGAACACAAAAGTGTGAAACTTGATGTACCAAAACTGCTAAACGGGTTACGCGTAGAACGACACCCAAGAACAAAAAACACGTTCAAAAACAACTATCCACGCATAAAGTTTGAAACTTTTTGCCAAAAACACGTATTTTAACACCTTAAGACATTGAAAGGACAAGAATCTTGGATTCAAAAGGTTAAAAAAGATGTTTTTAAGCGAACCAAAGTATCAAGGTGCGTTTTAGGCGTAGGACCGAAACCCACTTAAAAAACCAACACGATTCACCCAACTAGTAGGCGATTGATACCACTGTTAGGTCACTAGTTTTACAAACACAAGTAATATAGAAAGGAGATGAGGCGGATGAACAAGTTATCACACACACACACACGTATAAAGAAACCGGTTAAGCATAGAGGCATGAATGAAAAGAAAACTTGAACAACCAACCCTCAAATGAGGGTTTACAAGGGTATTTATAGGAGGGAAGCTAGGGCAACACTCCTAGTTCCCATCCTTTCTTATATGGGCTTGGGCCTAAGCTTATGGGCCTTCTACATAAGCTAGACCTTAAACAAACATAAAGGCCATAATAAAGCTACCTATTACATATGAAATATAAATACTTGAAATACTGTTTAGGAGTGATTCCAACAACATCTCATACGAATCCAAGGGAAATCAAAGAAAAATCGTTCAAGGGAATCATATCTTCACACATATTTAGTTTGAGCCAAAAGTCCAAGATGTTCTTAGCTTTTGGAAGATAGCCGAATTTGGCTTCAAACCAAGACCCAAGAGAAGAAAGTTAACCAAACTCCTCCTCAATAAACTCCTATATCTCTAGTCGAATTGAAAAAGCTTCAAACTCAGTTTTTCATCAAGTGTTTACCAAAAACTAGGGTTTGCGAAAGTTAGGGTTTTCTAAAATTGATTTGGGGGTTTTGAAATTCAAGGTTGGTATCCACCAATTCTAGTATCAAGTTTTCGAAATCAAGAAGACTTGAAGACATTCGGCATCTCCTACTTGGCCTTGTGTTCGACCCACCTCCAAAAACTTGTAAAGATGACTTGTTTGTTGTGTCTTTAAAATTAATCTTGTTATGTATTGGAAGTTGGGTCGTGTATAACCCATGTTGGTTTCCATTTCTTTTTTAATCAAAAATCAATAATAATAGGAAGTTGTGTTTGTTGAATCCTTGTTGATCATATACATTTTCGTTAATAATATTTGAGAAAATTTTGGGTTGTAATCGACTAATAATTGGTCAGGTTGGGATTTAATTGTTGTCGTTAGTTTTTGTTAGTTTTGTTAGTTTTGTTTCTGTCGAGAAGTAGGAATCAAGAAATGTGAAAATTAAGTTTTATAAAAATTTTGAGTAACATTGGTGTCGTAAATCTGGTGGAAATGTAGGTATCGCTAGTTAAACCCGAAAACAAGTTAGTCATTTACTAAAATGTGAAGAGGTTGTTTTGTTGGGTCTTGTTTCCTGTCGAGTATCCGAACCCAAGATCAGTGAAAGTTAGCTTTATAAATCTGGTAGGAAGTAAACACCATATTTATGTTCATAGTATCGAATCTGGGAATGGGATGTTAGTTGTGACAAGTATGTCGTAAATTGTCCCGTCAAAGAAATCCCAAGTCAAGTAAACTTCTCCTTTAGTCTTTGTGGATAGTAACTGTTTTGAAACTTGAATATATATGAAAGTGAGATTTGAGCAAATATAGTTTTCATAAAACAAGTCGTGGGTCATATGAGTACATAGAGTTGTCGGGACGAAACTGAGTTGAGTGGTACTCGACTAGCACATGGTTTCGCCACACCTTTGCTCTCATTTTCCAGTCAATAGTTTAGTCTCGAGTACCATACGGAGCGTGATAGACACGACGGGTAGCCGAGTATGGATTGGAGCACGTCAGTCGTGACACCCTCGGCTTGAGTTTAAGCTCCGAAATGTTAACCTCTTGCTCACTTTGAATGGACCTTCGTTATACTATCTTTCTGCGTATAGCCTTCTCCACAAAATTTTGGCTCAAGCAATTTCCTTCCAAATTGTTAACTAGTATCCTTGCCATCACATTTCTGGGCCACAGCCCAACTCATATCTTATGTCACCAAGGGAGCTTGTTTGTTTTATGGGCCTCGGCCCAACTTGGTACCCTGTTCCTATCGACACCGGGCCACAACCCATTGTGGTTCGGGGTGTTCATTTGGATGATTTAAATGAGTCAATAAAATAAAACGTGTAACGTAAACCGGGAACAAATTATAAAACCAAACTCATTTCTTTTCGCATAGTCGAAACCTTCTACTTTAGATATAAAAATATATGTATCGTTAACAAAACAAGTGTAAAAGTTTTATTACAATGAAACAAGTGATTAACGATATAATATACTTAATAAGGTTTACATCAAAGTTTAACGTCAATGTGTAAACAAATTTATGTCATGTAATTACTAGCTATGAATGATAAATGTTAGAAACCAATTTTTGATAAACAAATAATGACTAATATTATCATTATGTTATATAATAAATTTGAAAACCTTCAAATTTAAAACAAATATTTTCTACAAACAATTGGGAAATAACTTAATTATTTAACTTTGACAACACCATTATAGTGTCAACATGAAAAAGTATATATGCACTCATATACTTACTAGTAAACCATTTAATTATTTTTACAGACTTAAGTTTAGCTTTAATACAATTATAAAAACAATTGAACTATTTTAAGTAAGTGATACTTAAAACAACGAACTAAAACATTGCCCTCCCTATCTAGGTCGCGTGTCGGTGCCGCATCACAACAATCACTAAATCCCACTTTTGGATTGCACATTTGCTAAGGTGAGTTTTCATAGCCCCTCTTTTACTTGATAAACTGTTTTATACATTTTGGGGTGAGAAATATGCAAAACCTTTTTATGGACCAAAACTATTACATGATTACTATTACGTGGTTTAGCCTAAGCCCTTATGTCCCTAGAGAATGCCCTTTTTCATGAACCGTCAATTCCCCATTAGGAAACGTGAATGTTATAAATAGATCTATTGAGGGTGACTCCTCCGTTCGGTTGGCCATGCTTAGGCCAAGGCGAAACGTATACCATGTCGGAACCGAGTGTTGAGGGACAAAACACTCGCTATGGGCCCCTATATTGTATGACATCTTTTAGCATACAGAAACTGTCGTAGTATCGGTTGCATGAACTTAGAGCTAACGTAATAGACTTTTATCCATATATCATTATATTCTTGGTAATGATTATATGTCTTTGCTTATGGTCCAAACTTACTATTTTAATTTAAACCTATGAACTCACCAGCTTTTAGCTGACCTTTTTAGCATATTTTCTCAGGCGCTTAGTTGTGATCATGGATGCAAGGCAAGAGGCGGATAAATGGTCGTAGAAATTTCTGAAAAAGTGTTTTTACTCATAAACGATGTTTTTATATTGGGACCGCTGAAATTATGGGATGTGCCCATTTATCTAAACAATGTTACAAGATAATGTTTCCAAATCTTTTATGAAATTAAACGGAGTATGTATTCCGTTCTGTATTACTTGTGTTATGATTTACCAATTTCGTAACGCTCCCAAATAATACGTACACTAAATAAATTTGGGGGTGTTACACGGGTCCTCGCCATTACAATGCTCAGGAATCAGATCTTCAGATGAGAATGTGATATCGATGTCTGACGGCGATTCCTCTGGTTGGCAATTTTGTGAGGGCCGATGTGTGCTTGTCATCAGTGTTTCATTTGTTTCTTTAGGCTCGGCTATCTTTTGCTTCCAATCATTTTGACTTTTCGCTCTTTCGAGGGCTCCTGATGAGCCTGGAGTTTGATTGTTACTTTGGGTCTTTGCACCTTTGGCAAGATGGCTTAAACGACCACTCTTTATGCATGCCTCAATTTCCTTCCGCGGGTCGATACAATCATTGGTATCATGCCCGTGGTCATTGTGGAACTCACAATACCTTGTGCGGTCTCTCCGATTAGCGGGGGCGAACATTCGTGGTGGAGGTCGGAGAACCGCCTTTCCTTCGGACGTGGCGTATATCTCTGCTGGAGACTTAATTAGAGGTGTGAAAGATGGTTTGTGAATGTGGGAACGTTCATTAGCTCTTGCGTTGGGGCGTGGGATGTATTTTTCTTTATGTCTCCTTGAGGTGTCTTTGTAGTTTTGGCTGGACTTATTGTCGTTAGGTGCCCACCTCAAGTCCCGTAGCCGATTTTCCGTATTTGCTTCATCAGCTCTTATGAAGTTGTGAGCTTGTGTGAACAAATCCTCCATGGACGCCGGCGGCCGTGCTATGAGGTCTTTGAAGAGCCTCCCTGGTCGCAGTCCGCTAATGAATGCCCCAGTCATCATCCCATCTGAACGATCAGTCATATGCAACGATTCTTTTCCAAATCTTTGCAAGTAGTCCCTAAGTGACTCGTCGGAACGTTGCCGAATACCCAGAATTTCTGCCTGGGTTTTCTGGAACCGTCTTTGCCGCAAAAAGTTTGCTCAAAATTTGTCTCTTAGCTCATGAAAGCTATTTATGCATCCTGGCGTTAGGTTATCGTACCAGAACCTTGTTGCCCCGTTTAGGGTGATGTGAAAGAAACGACACCACGCAGGTTCTGGGAGTTTATGCACGTCCATAGTTCCCATGAAAATTGTCAAATGATCATCAGGGTTTGTCGTACCATCGTATGTCTTTAGGTTTGTTGGCACCTTCAGCCCATCTGGCATATCATAGTCTCTGATTCGTGCCGTGAAAGGCGAAGCTACCAAGTTGCGTACGCTCCATTCCGTCTCTTTGAACGTAAATGGCTCGCTGTAAAAAGCAGCGTTGGATGTATGTTTTTGCTTTGGGAACCCATCTGGGTTATCGGTTGTCACCCTACATTTCTTTATTGGTTTTTCGGGCAGTGTGGCATCTTCTGGTGTTTCCTGAGCCGCTCCTTCGGTCAAACCTTCAAGATCTCACTGCCATGGTTCTATGACGGGATGGTCATCGTTGATGGGTACTGGTGCGTGGTTAATTTCTTTCCTTTTGGAGGAAAATGATGAGTACATGGCATTGATTTGTTCGAAATTCTGGACCACGAACTGCATGACTGGGTCTCCGGATGCGTTTTCAGACGTGTTTTCGGGAGTATGATCAGGTGTGTGATTTTCGGTAGTGGCGTGGAAGGTGTCTGCCCTTACCGGTGGTTCCTTTGGGTCAGGCCCATTGGGCTCTTCCTCCAAAGTTCCCTCCAGTACGATAAACGGGGTTTCTCCCGCCATATGGAACTAGCTTCAAGAGTTAGTGAAAATTATTTCGGTCCCACGGATGGCGCCAAATGATGATACCAAAATTAGCAGGTCCGTAAATGGGGTCCGTGATGCTGAACTGGCGAACCTCGCTATCTATATCACTCAAGAAAGAAAAGCTACGTTAGAACTTATCCCGGGGTTTTGCCCCAGGATTAAGCTCCGACGCTCAAGTCAGATAATGATATCATAATAAAAAGCATTTATTATTGAAAGAGAGATTTAAGTATTTGTATTTGGTTGTGTGTCTTGGCAACTTACCTGTCTTCCTTTTATAGGCGAGTAATCGAATCAAATTTTGAGAGAGGATAAGAATATCTGTCGAATATATTCGATTCTCCTGCTATTTTCTGACAATCATATCTGAATGCATTGCCATTTGCTCCACTTGCCCAATTGGCCATTTATTGCCAGCTTCTAGAAGTTAATTTATTATATCTACGTAGTCATGCATGAAATTTCATTTGAATTGTATACATGATCTTAGTTATTTATTATGCATGCTCTTGTCTCATGCATTCACATGTATGTTTTTATGAGTACACGTCATTAAAATGATGCTACCAAAATCCGCATGGTCGTCAAGGTGATGAGGTGTCCGCTTGACTTTGGTTGACCTTGACTTCGGGTCTTCGGTAACAGTGCTGAAAAGACAAAGAAACACCGTTAGAGAGGACCCCGGGCTGAGCCCGGGGGAACCCCCTCCTACGATCAAGTTAGTATTGATCATACAAAAATATATGCAGAAGAAATGCTTAAATAATCTTGATGAGAAGAAAGCTTGGAAACTCTTGAAAAGAGTGTTTAAGCTATAGATTAGAAGATTGAGATGGAGATGGTGTGTCTGTTACAAGCATCATTCAAGGCTATTTATACATGAACATATATGATGAAATATGCTTAGCCTATAAGGAATAAGGATGCAAGTTGATAACCAAATATTGTGTTAAGATTTGGTTCCAAAAGAATATACATGATTGCATATCTGATATGATCTTATCTTTATTGTGTGTGCATCATGAAGTATCTGGTAGTACATAGATTTCTAACTCTCTTATGCATTTTGATATGATACATTGTTGAAGGATGAAGAATCTTATGCAACTTGATAACCCAATTGGTTGGCTTTATCTTTATCCATTTCTGTACAAAATAGTCCAACTTACATGGTTCCTCATATATAAATATCTTTACATATATATTCCTATTTAATAATAATGATGGATAGCATACATGCTCGATCTATTCACCATAGTTGCATATAGAGTTATACCAAATTAGTATTTCGTTAGTACTTAAATGGGGATACACTATCAAGCCCCTTAGTTTATATATGTTAAATGTTAATGCAACATGTATGAACTCTTCGTGTTATATTCTGTTTGTGTTTCATGGCATATGTTTGATTTGTATTATGTACAACCTTATGTTATCTTATCCGATGTTTGTGATAGTTTCAACGTCGTTGTTTATGGTTCTCATGTGTTTAATATTCATATAGTATTGTTGGGGTCACATTATTTAGCGTGACACAACTTTAAAGCGGACATGCACAATGAATTTTGCGTTTTTTTTTTTTAGATTGTTATGTTACTTTGCGCATTAGCTAATTATAGCTTTATATCTCTTTGATTGCGGGATGATGTTTTGGTCCGGACCTTTTTTGCTTAGCTTTATATTAAACTTTACGATTAGGAACTTTTCATCCCTTAGATGTTGGGGGATAATTATTGAAGTGACCATGTCACTCTTGCGCGATTAGGTTTCGCGTTTTTAGTGTGGCGTGCCACTTTGCGCGATGGGTTTCGCGGCTTTGTAAGCAATATAGCTTATTATCCTTTTGATGGCGGGATGATTTTTGATACTTTTTTGGTATCATTTATTGGGACATGCTGATACATGGCAGTGGGTTGAATTTATTGGGACCTTCAATGGGGTTTAAGCATTGATACACAATTTATTGGGACCTTCAAAAGGTCAGTGGGTTGAAGAATTGTCGAATGTGCTATGGGCATACCGCACGACAGCAAAAGCAGGTAACCACTGTACCCCATTCAGTTTGGTTTACGGATCTGAAGCTGTGCTTCCCCCAGAAATAGGAATCCCTACCTACCGCATATCCTCGTATGACGAAAATAAAAACAATGAAGAACTCTGATTAAACTTAGAGTTTCTAGAGGAGAGAAGGGAACTGGCAGCACTACGCGAAGCCAAATATAAACGCCAAACTGAGCAATACTATAACCAAAAGGTTCGCCATCGGCAACTCAAAGTTGGAGACCACGTACTCCGAAAAAATGAAGCAAGCCGACAACATGGGCAAAAGAAGCTCGACCCCAACTGGGAAGGGCCATACCAAATCATTGAGGCTAAACGTCCAGGAACGTATGTACTTGCAGACATGCATGGGAAAACAATACCAAGAACGTGGCACGCTAGCAACTTACGCAAGTTTTACTTCTAGCCAATGAATCGCCATATCTTGTACCAAGTGTACCATGTAAAGCAATGTGTATATAAATAACATGTGCGATCACATTGTTAAATAAATTTCTTATCAATAAAAAAAAGGAGGAGGTACTTTAGTACCTTTTGTGCGTCATAAAGCATGGCTAATAAGTGATTTTGTGTCTCGTAGCACGCAACACCCAAGTATCCTGAAAAATAAAGGATAGATATGTAGCAAAAGCTACTTAAATCAAGCTCAAAAGAGCAACATGATTAAATCCGGATAATATCCCGCCATTAAAAGGGATGAAACAAAGTTGGGCCCAACGCGCAGATGCTTTCCCGCCATTAAAAGGGATATGATTTATGAGGCCCAACAATACATGCTCGATTGAGTAAATAAAAACGCTATATAAAAGTCATGACCAAATAAATAAATAAAACACAAAAGTGCGTACGAAAAATTGTCATTATAGCACATAAGAAATAAAACATTATAATATGTGTTTACACATGCATTCCAAAAATTGTCACAGTGGTATTTTGGCAATGACCCAAGTTGGGTAAAAATCTACAACAAACATAATAATGTTATTTTGGCATGTGAAAGAATCACTTTTTAAGTTGTCGAACAGATTCAACTACATTATATTTGAACACACTATAGAATAATACAATACTATTATATAACATGTACAAGACTTTGACTAAACTATCTCAATAAACGTCAAATGAACTATGATATTTATATTATACAACTACAATATGCATGGTAAACTATTACTACTCTTATAAACATTACGACAACGATTAACAGAACTTATTTACAGGTAACACTACAAATTAAATTATGACATTATAGTAGTTATCACCCACTAGAATATAAATATAACATAATTATCCAGAAGCATCAACTGATCACAACACAAATGCACAATTTGCACAAACCTGCAACGTACTATTATGCAGCATTACATTTAACAGAAATCCGACAAGATGGTTCGTTAACATCACCCAAAACAAACCGGCCATCACTGAAATATATATTATTACACATAAAACCGTAAAGACTAACATCTATCACAAGAAGGAAGTACATGTCCGACGTAGCCTAATATATTACAAACTTCAAAACTTGGCTACGGTATCCGCTTATAGCGATACTAACTATATGCTTTAGCCCACATATCACAGATAATGAAACTTGGCTAAAACACGTCCGAAACGAAACGACACAAACATAAACCAAAAACATTGAAAGGATATCTTAACCACTGCGAACTTAAGCAACGTGACTCGGACCCTCACCACCGCCACCATGTCGAAGTACATAGCGAAGCAAGGTGTATGACAACTCGGGAGCCTTGATTATGTCGTCCATGATCACCCAACTCTCCTTTTTCAGCCCTGAAACGGCTTGCGCAATCCTTTCCATCATATTGGGATCAAGGGCGATATGCCCTCCATCACTAGCCATGGACAAAGAAAGGTCTTGAGCTTCCCTTCTTCCCAACTGACGACCCTGCTCGATCATGACCTCTTGGACCTTGAGCATCTCTATATCGAACTCCTCGCTCTGGAGAACCCTAACAACCATCCGGGGAATGGCCTCACGCATAACCCATGCTAACTCATTCTCCAAGCGCTCCTTTTCGCTTTGAATGAGGTGTAACGTATTGATCGTACCCGCCTCTTGTTGCCTCAGCTTCTCAAGTTCTTCCGCTACATAGTTGTAGCTCGAACATGCTCCGGAATACTTACCTTTCAGCTCATTAATTTCGTAACAAAGAACGTTGCCTTCATCGGCTAACTCTTGAATCCGCTTTTGGTATGCTTCGGCCGAAAGGGTTGGGGGAGGCCCCATGGTGGCATACTCGGATATCGGGTTATATGTCCAGTTAGGATCACTAGACATGTTATTAGAAGAGAATATTGTACGAAGATATGCAGGAAATACTATGGATGTACAGGGAAGGATATGCTAATTTTGGTATCCCCATTGGCGCATGTGCTATGGGCATACATGTGAATGGGAGACCCAGCGGTGATGAGCTTTTGCTCTTTTGGCGGAACGATTATATCTGCGCGATGGGATGCATTCACATGTATGTGAACACACAATATCAAACGGACCTGCTGAAAAGAGTGACATGGTCACTTCAATAATTATCCCACGTCCTTCGGTCAAACCTTCAAGATCTGACTGCCATGGTTCTATGACGGGATGGTCATCGTTGATGGGTACTGGTGCGTGGTTAATTTCTTTCCTTTTGGAGGAAAATGCTGAGTACATGGCATTGATTTGTTCGAAATTCTGGACCACGAACTGCATGACTGGGTCTCCGGATGCGTTTTCAGACATGTTTTCGGGAGTATGATCAGGTGTGTGATTTTCGGTAGTGGCGTGGAAGGTGTCTGCCCTTACCGGTGGTTCCTTTGGGTCAGGCCCATTGGGCTCTTCCTCCAAAGTTCCCTCCAGTACGATAAACGGGGTTTCTCCCGCCATATGGAACTAGCTTCAAGAGTTAGTGAAAATTATTTCGGTCCCACGGATGGCGCCAAATGATGATACCAAAATTAGCAGGTCCGTAAATGGGGTCCGTGATGCTGAACTGGCGAACCTCGCTATCTGTATCACTCAAGAAAGAAAAGCTACGTTAGAACTTATCCCGGGGTTTTGCCCCGGATTAAGCTCCGACGCTCAAGTCAGATAATGATATCATAATAAAAAGCATTTATTATTGAAAGAGAGATTTAAGCATTTGTATTTGGTTGTGTGTCTTGGCAACTTACCTGTCTTCCTTTTATAGGCGAGTAATCGAATCAAATTTTGAGAGAGGATAAGAATATCTGTCGAATATATTCGATTCTCCTGCTATTTTCTGACAATCATATCCGAATGCATTGCCATTTGCTCCACTTGCCCAATTGGCCATTTATTGCCAGCTTCTAGAAGTTAATTTATTATATCTACGTAGTCATGCATGAAATTTCATTTGAATTGTATACATGATCTTAGTTATTTATTATGCATGCTCTTGTCTCATGCATTCACATGTATGTTTTTATGAGTACACGTTATTATGTAAACTTTTGAGCTAACGGAACATATCGGATTCTCTTAACCAATATGGTAACTGGTTTCAGGCGCCTATTCTTTGAGCACAAACGTTCACAATAAGAATATGAAATTTTACATGATGTCACAAGTATTGTGATAATATAGTACATTAAACTTGTTTGTCTAGCAACCTTGTTTTATAATTTTCAAACGATAGAAAATAACATTTGTGTATAAAACTTATCGTACACTAGCAACTACTAGTGTATATTTTAAACTACAATTTGGTTGGAGTTCTTCCTTTTAGGAAGAAGCTCTCCAAAAATAGGCGTATGCCAATTTATACAACGAGCACACGGTATTCTTTAGTAAAAGGCGAAAGAATAGTTCGCTTTGTGCTCATTGCTTGGCTGCGTGCCTTTCACAAAAGGCAGCTTGGTCATTATATGCAACCTTCCTCACTTACTACTTCTACTAGTCAGCCGATGTGGGATAAACACATCACCAACTTGGTCATTTTTAGGTTATTTTCATTTTTCACAAGTCATCGGAAAGTTATCGTTTAATACAACCAGACTTCACTAACTACAACGAAGAAGGTTCAATTGTATTAAAAAAATGTATGCTAAAAATACATACGGTTTTCACAGCTTCATTGGCTTTAGTTTTGATAGGAGTTTTTGTAGAAACAACTACTTTTAGCACATCACCAGTGGCACAAATAATTATTGTTTGTAATAACTTCTGAATGAGTTAACTTTCTATCACCTGGTCACCAATTATTAAGGACGTGTATTGATTCTACCATCTGGCAACTTGCCGTGATATGCTATTGTAAGATATAACTTTTCACATACACATCAAACCATAACACAAGGTGGCGTATAAGATGGAATTCTAGAGAGAGAAAGTTAGAGGTTTAGGGAACTTAGTGAGAGAAAGTGAAAGATATTATTATGAGCTCCAACTCTCTACCTTGGAAGGTAGAGAGTATTTATAGTCTTACATAACTCGCCACACTTTGGGCTGTGGATCAGGCATACAGTGGGTAAAGACCCGTCCGTCCTCCACGGTGTTACTTAACTAAATTACTACTTAACTTAAATGAACTACGACTACGAGCTTTCTAACGATTACATATACTTGAGGTGACCGACTCTTTAATACCGGGAATTTCTAATTCCTAACAATCTCCCCCTAAGGGAGGTCACCTCAATAATGTACCAAAATTACATTGAATACAAATAAATATAACATTTAACAATTGATCTTGCATTCTTGATGTAGTCCTTTGCTCTTAAGCTCGTAGTCATTGATTCTTCACAATGCATGTTTGGTTATTCCAAGTGGAGGTCTTTTACTGATCCACGTGATGATAAGTTTGAGCCATCTTTGAGATCATCAGCTATCACCAATCTCTGACACATCCTTTGTGGTGTTGGTATTTTGTGATGTTGTGACTTTGGGACCGACATGCTCACATTCTGGATCATGATATCTTCTTATCAGAGTAGCGGAAGCTTTAGTTGATTCATGATATTGGCAGCAGCGTAGCAGAAGCATGGAGTGAAAATATCAGAGCCATTGATGCACTAATCATGATTTCTTTTGAGATGAATGTGTTAAGTGAGCATGCGGCTGTGGATTGACCGCTTCATTCTGATCAGCTGCAAACGTCGGGCGTACCTGCATACAACAGTTAGCAACAAATCGCACGAAAGTGTCTTTGATCACTTTCGATGAATTGAGGTACACGGCCCACGGTTCCCCGTTGATCAGTACAAGTACTGCCTGTGATCAGGTAGGATTCCTAAGAATCTCCTTGACAGGGTTTCGCAGCTGTTCTAGCTGTTCTCAAACCGGAACATCTCAAAGAAGACAACACGGAGTGAGTGAACCAGCGAATTTTAAGTCCACTGATTGATGAAAAGAGATTTGAAAAACAATCGTGTATTGCTCAATAGAAATTGTTTTTGCAATACCACGAAGGTTTTATTGAACATCAATTATCAATCATAAAAATACCTTTTGGTTTGAAAAATTAGTACACAGTCGATGTGCTAAAGAAAAGAGTTTATTAAGCACATCGACCGGTTTTTCAAAGGCATCCGTCAATCCATAACCTGAACCAGGATTGATTCAAGAGATTGAATCGCCCCATTGTTTCTGTTCAGTTGTCACATGGTTGATCTATATAATAGATCTCACATGCCACCTACCAGGAGCTTGTTTGATGTTGGCTCCAGAAGGCTTTCCATCTTCATTGTGAATGTGTAAACACATCACTCAGATGTTCTGGCACTACCACAAGGATAATGCGTAGGACTCAAGATATAATCTCTCTTTCCACATTGTGTGAAACAGAGAGTCTTCATTGAAAGTGTCCTAAAGAGATTTATTGATGATCTCGTGGCTCTAGACTCAATTTGTGCATATTTGGATCCTATAACGGAGACTAGGGAGAGGGTCTCCTTCTTCAATATCAACCATCTCTAAGAGAAAGTCGATAGTTAATGTCGGTTCCCCGTGAGAATGAAACAAGTCCTTTTAAGAGGAACTTGAGTGGTTTGGAAAGTTGAGGTGCAGTGCGTCACTGGGTCCATGACGTCTTGTCTTCAATACCGATGTTACCATCAGTAGCATATGAAGTGAACCCGGTTCCTGCCCTAAGGTTGAATTAATGGAGGGCTATTTGTTTACACCCTTTTCACATTCAATTCTTTTTAATTCTTCAACCCCTTCAGTGCTTACCGAGACTTCATAGCTAGAACCTTGTTGGGTTTATTCCAGTACTAGCTTAGTCTTAGTCCGCACTCTTCCCTTTTCTCAATTTTCTCCTTTTATCATCATACCTAAGGACTTCTACACTAACTAGTGGATTGTCCCTGGGTAGATCCCTCCGGTTCTGGCGGATCATGGGAACCAATACCTAACCTTATCATCCTTATATCACCGTACATGAAGTAAAGTTGGTCGGTCTATTTGGTATTGTTCGTCTGCCATTGGATCCAATTGAAAACCATTTGAAAATCAATTCAGATACTTGTGATATATAATCAAAGCATTTTGTACCTGAATTGTTTTTGATATTTTTAGAATGAGAACTCCCCCTCAACATGTGCATCAAGTATTTGAAAAATGTTAAGCACATGGAGGCAAGAGAAAGAATTAACTTCTTTTGATTACCATTTTCTAAAAGATATCAACATCACTTCCCTCAACAGATCAAGTGGGTATAGCATTTCCGGGAAGGATGAGGTTTCCATAAATTTGCTCCCCCTCAATATGTGCCTCGAGGTTTGAAAAGAGTTTTGCACATACTAGAGGGAACCTGCACATTAGGATGAATGATCACGTTTCAAATCAAAGGTTTAAGATAGATGCTCCCCCTCAACATGTGCATTGAAAAATTGAAATCGTTTGTCACATGTGAGAAGGACAGCATGTACATTCTTTTATAACCATTTACCTGATTTTCAGTTTAAATCCAATTTAAATCACACATTCTCCCCCGATCACAATTATCAAATAATTTGAGAATTGTGATCTCGTATAGATTTAAATTGATTTTGAAAGCTTTTAAGGAGAATTGTGACATGATTGTGAAAGCGTTTGAACTGATAAGGATCGGATTTTAAGACTTTAAACTCCATTTATAAAACATGCATGTATATCTTTTGAAAACAATTTAATGCCAAATAACTTTTTAATTTAATTGAAATCATTCTCCCCCTCAATCAATGACGTAGGTTGTTGATTGAGAGATAGAGATTTTGACAAATAAGTCTTGATGATTATCAAAAATAGAGATTGAGTTATTTTTCAAAGCATTTAGTTTTCAGCAGATAGGAGTTTATAGAATCAGAGCATAGGATTTGAAAACATGGTAAAACATGGCTCTGTTCTTTCTTTAAAACCGGGTTATTGCCTGAAGATGACAATAAACCATTTCTCTTTCTCCCAAAAATATTTTTTTTTTTCTTTTTTTTTTTTTTTTTTTTTTTTTTTTTTTAGAATTCGAACAACATCTAAAGACCCGTGTCATTCTTTGAGTGACAGCACAAAGACCGTAGATATTATCGAACCGAGAAAAAACATGACAAAAATGACAATATTTTTTGAAGAATTTTCGAATTTTTCAGATTTTTTTTTTTTTTTTTTTTTTTTTTTTTTTTTTTTTGAAAGTTTTATAATTTTGTATTTTGTTTTTCAAATAAATATTTACAAGAGATAGATGAAGAAAGACCTTTACTCCTCGTCTTCTTCCTGAAGACGTTTGAGAGTTTCTGGTTGAAGGCTTTTCAAACCAAGACGTGGAAGAATAAACTCAAAACGTTCTCTTGGAAGAGCTTTGGTGAAGATGTCCGCTAACTGATATTCAGACCTCACAAAATATAGTTCCACCACACCTTTTTCCACTTGTTCCCTGATGAAATGATGTCGAATGTCGATATGCTTTGCTCTTGAGTGTTGGACGTTGTTGCATGAGAGAGCAATAGCACTTTTATTATCACAGTACAGAGGGATTTTGTTGAATTCAAAGCCATAGTCAGATAATTGAGATCTCATCCATAAGATTTGAGCACAACAAGATGACATGGCTATGTATTCAGCCTCTGTAGAGGAAATAGAAGTACTCATTTGCTTCTTTGAAGACCAGCTCACAAGCTTATCACCCAAAAACTGAGCACCTCCAGACGTACTTCGACGTGTATCTTGACAACCTGCATGATCAGCATCTGCATAGGCCGTTAGTGACATACCGGTGTCCTTCGGGTACCATAGTCCCATATTGATGGTTCCTTGGAGATACCGAAAGACCCGTTTAACTGCTTCAAGGTGCTTTTTAGTAGGCTTAGCCTGGTATCTAGCACACATGCACACAGAGAACAAGATGTCTGGTCTACTAGCAGTGAGATACATCAGGGATCCTATCATACTCCTATATTTCGTTTGGTCAATCATGATCCCTGAGAGGTCCTCATCTAGTTTGGTTCGGTCTATCATGGGGGTGTCAACAGGGTCACTTGAATCAAATCCAAATTTCTTTAAAATCTCTGTTGCATATTTAGATTGATTTATGAAAATGCCTCCGGGACTTTGAGAAATTTGTAATCCCAAGAAAAATGACATTTGTCCCATCATTGACATTTGAAACTTTGAACTCATTTCATTTGAAAAACGATCACATTCCATTGGGTCAGTCGAGGCAAAAATAATATCATCAACATAAATTTGAACATGAATCAAATGTTTGCCTGACTTCCTGGTGAACAATGTAGGATCAACTGCTCCTTTGATGAATCCGGTTGATAGAAGAAACTTTGATAGGGTATCATACCATGCCCTTGGAGCTTGCTTTAAACCGTAAAGAGCCTTCTTCAAACGATAAACGTGAGTAGGATGCTCTTGGCTCACGAATCCTTCAGGTTGGCTGACGTAGACAACTTCCTTAAGATCTCCGTTCAGAAATGCCGTCTTTACATCCATCTGATATACCACCATGTTCTTACTAGCAGCATTAGCCAAAAAGATTCTGATTGCCTCGATTCGAGCAACTGGAGCAAAAGATTCTTCAAAGTCTATACCCTCCTCTTGACGATATCCTTTAGCAACTAATCGAGCCTTGTTCTTCAACACATCACCATGCTCATCAAGTTTTACTTTGAAGATCCATTTTAGAGCTATAATCATAGCACAGTCCGGAGCAGGTACTAACTCCCATACATCAAGACGATCAAACTCATGAATTTCATCTTGCATAGCATTGAACCAGCTATCTTCATTCATAGCAGTTTTAACATCTTTTGGTTCGATCTTAGATAGTACGGAGTTGAAGAAGCACCATAAGGCATCGGTTGCGAGTTGCTTCCGGGTTGATACAGGGCGAGAGGGATTTCCAATGATGTTGTCTAGTGGATGATCGTGAGTCCATTTTCTGAGGTGTTCATGTGGCATTTGTTGAGGAACTGAAGTAGCTGAGTCGATGTCTCCTGAAGAAGATGGTTCTGATGATGATTCAGGAGTAGCAAATATGTTTTCAAATGGAGCATCTTCAGGAGTCGCAAAGGGATTAACTTCATCATTGATGCCAGAAACATTTCCATGATATACATTTGAAGACTGATGATTTGTTGATGAGACTGAAGGATCTGCAGCAGGTGCTTCTTGACTTACAGATATTGAAACTGATGGATTGACTTCATTCACTGGAATGTGAGCATCCTCTGTTGTAGGGATCAGCACCTCACTAGTAGTAGACTCATACAGTTCATCAAACATTGGATCAAACAATTTCTTTACATCATCTTCAGAAGGAGGTACATATGGCGTTTCATGAGAGGAGCTTGGAACAAGGGATGAACCAATAGGACTATTTTGAAGTGCGGGTCCTGAGCTGGAGTATCCAGGAGCCATTTGACCGGTCAGCTCATCAAACGTAACGTGAATTGTTTCCATGATATTTCGGGTTCTTTTGTTGTAGATTCGGTATCCCTTTTTGTTTGGTGCATATCCTACAAATACTCCAATGTCAGCTTTAGCTCTAAGTTTGCCCAAGTCTTGACCCTCATTAGTTGGATAGCACAAGGCACCAAACACACGAAGGAAAGATAGATTAGGTTTTCTGCTGTGGACAAGTTCATATGGAGTTTTTCCATGAATGGTGTGAATCAGGGAACGATTTTGTGTGTAGCATGCAGTGGCAATTGCTTCAGCCCAGAGAAACATTGGAACCTTTGAGTAGATCAGCATTGTTCTAGCAGCTTCAACAAGAGTACGATTTCGTCTTTCAACTACACCGTTCTGTTGAGGGGTTCGTGGAACACTTCTTTGATGGCTGATTCCAACGCTTTCATAGAATTCACTAAGTTGTTTGTTGACAAACTCAGTTCCATTGTCTGTTCTGATAATTCTGACAATTTTGTTTAGTCTAACCTGCAGCTGTTTGATGAGTTTGATGATGATATCAGGAGTTTCATCCTTTGTCCTTAAGAACTTGACCCAGGTGAATCTAGAATAATCATCAACCACAACTAACACATATTTCTTCCCAAAGATATTCTGCACCCTCATTGGTCCACATAAATCCATGTGAATCATATGAAGAACTTCTGTGACAGAGTTAGTGGGTTTGGGTTTGTGGGCATACTTCTTGCTTTTTCCCAATTGGCATGCTGAACAAAGATGATCCTTTTCATACTTTAGTCTAGGTAAACCTACAACTAAGTCCTTTCTGGAAAGATTGTTGATGGTGCCGAAGTTCAAGTGATTGAGACGACGATGCCATAAACATGACTTTGTTTTTGAAGCCTTTGATAACAAGCAGATTGGAGATGCCCTCATCATGTCATCAATAGAGATGGTGTAAAGGTTTGAGCCACGAGTTCCTTTCAACAGTTCCTTACCGTTAAGATCTCTAACAAAGCAGGTATGTTTTCTGAAGGCTACTTCTAGATCAGAATCACAGAATTGACCAACAGAGAAAAGATTATGACCTAAACCTTCCACATAATACACTCTTGAGATGACACTATTATCAACAACATAATCTCCATAACCCATTATAGCACCGAAATGATCATTACCAAATCTAACAGTCCCGATGAATTTGCTCACGAAGTTCATGAGCCGTGACCGGTCTCCAGTCATATGCTTGGAACAGCCTGAGTCCAGGTACCACAGAACGATTTGAACGATCTGCAGTTGAACACAGACAAGAATGGATAACTGGATAATTGGGATCCCCATGCAAGAATGGGTTCCATTTGGTTAGTAGCAACAGTTGGAACACCCACATCAGTAATAGAAGCATTCATATCAGACAATGAGGTAATGGAATCATTATGAGTAGATGCAATACTAGTGTCTGTATTAGTCCTGTTTACAGTGTGACCACTTCTTAAGGGAATAGTTCTACCAGTAGGCATCCATTTTCTAGTGGGCATTATCTGATTGGTCTTATGACCAACAGGTATCCAATAAGAACCTATTCTGCTGAATGTTCTTCCTGTGGGTTTCCATTGTTTTCTAACTTTCTTTCGCTTTTGCCTTTTAGCCTTTTTAGCATGAATTTTAGCATTAACAATATTAACTGGACAATTAACATCATTAGGCAAAGCATTGACATCACATCCATGATTAGAAACAGAATTCAAGCAAACATCAGTACAAGTTTTGCAAATGGTATCAGAATTCGAATTAATTACAGTACGCTTATGGCTAATACTAGAATCAACACGATTCGTTTTATTCGATTCAAACTTAAGGTTCCTAGATTGTTCTTCTACTTTCTTCCAGTGCACATTCTTAGCTTGAGAGGTCCTATCATTCCTTGTATTGTCTTGAGACTTTGACCTGCTCCCTTTAATGTCACTGATTACTCCTGTAGAGGGAATGGGAACATTAGTTTGTTTTACTACTCTTTGCACCACCTGTTTAGATGTGCTGGGATCTGAACTACATGCAGGTGCACTACGGTTCACTTTCATAAAGCTAGATGTACTGAGATTGGTACTCCTAGAAGGCACATTTGAGTTCTCTTTCTTAGCATTGACAGATCTAGAATCTGAACTACTCAATGGTACACTACTTCTCACATTCAAGCCATTGGGAATCGAGTGCATGTCATGTTTGGCCTTAGGCATCGAGCATGGAATCAAAGGGTTAACTCTCTCACCTAATGTCTTTGGGCATATTGTGATCAAACATTCTAAGATTTCTTGAGATCGTTTGGCATATGAGCATGCATGTCCAATTGCATTATCATGAGGTTTCTCTAGCTTATCCTCTTCAACAATCTCACGCAGGCATTCTAAGCACTCCTTAAGGGATGAGAAATATGTTTGAATGGCAAGTTTGTTGTTCCTTAGGTGAGGGGGGACATATGTCACAGGTAAAGCATATTTATTACTAGAGTGACCCTTTGATACAACATTTTCCTCATTTAACATTGGCATTTTCCCTTTTACCTGACTCTTCAGATTCTCAATTTCTTTTTGCAATGAAGTTTTTTGTTGGTTGTTTTTGTTACGAGTGACTTTAATTGATTCAAACAACTCATTGAAATGACGTTTAACCTTTTCATTTTCTTCTAGAAAACTTTCGTTTTCCTTTTGTAAAGCATTTACTAGATTTTGAAGATGAAACGTTTGAGAATTCTGAGAATCTAAAGGAGGAGGCATTTGGGAGCCTGTCATATTGTTCGTTTGACCCTTTAATTGAGAGATTTGGGCTTTCAATTTTCTGATCGTGTTACACTGAGCATGAATCTGTTCATCTCGTTTGTTAATTTGAAAAACTGCATCAAACTCTGGAGCATCTGAAGATGTCTTGATATTTGAAGTTTTGACATTTTCTTTGAGATGTTGATATTTTAGTTGTAGATTAAAATACTCAACTTCTAGTTTAGAAAAATGTTTAACCAAATTGTCATGATCATCCAGTTCAATTTTCAAATTCAGTTTAGAATTAGTTTTTTCAAGCTCAATGACACGATCATGGGAGACTTTCAGGGCCACAGATAATTCATGAAATTTGGAAGCATTAATAGAGCAATTTGAAGCAGTGAAAAACACATCTTGAGCAACACATTCAGTAATAAGATTCTCATTTAATGTATGCAAGTTCTTTCTCTCAATCTCATTATATTTTAGTGCACGCTCATAATCACTAACTTCAGCAACCATTGCATCAAATTCCTTTTCCATACCTTTAATATCAGCTTCTACCCCTTTTTTAAGACTCTCAAAGTGATCTTTTAGAAGTTTAAAGAAGGGCATGACCTCAGTTAAATAACATTCTTTCATTTGTTCAAAACCTCTTTCACCTTCAGTTATACCAGTGGGAGTGATCCTTTTCTTGCAAGTTTTCTCAAAATCAACAAATAGTTGGAATATAACGTATTGGCTAATTAATGTCTTGCTTTTAGTGGCAATTGTTCTAGGTACAAGATGCATAGGTGTATTAGGAGGATACACAGTTGCTCTAGGCATTTTCCGAAGGGGAGGGTTTGTTTCTACAATATTTTCAGCTTTCTGCTTATCTAAATCCATTTTCCAGAAGACTTGTTCGGGAGTCAACAAAGTCTGAGGCTTAAACTTGTTCAAGGCAATCCAGTTTTCCTTCTTGTAATCATGAGGAGAGAAGATTATGTTTTTCTCTTTGCATTTGGGATCATCTTGCTTCTTAATCATCTTTTCCCTAGTGATTTCATTTAAAGTCTTATCTTCCTCAGTGCACTCAACGCAACTAGGTTTCTGCCTAGGCTTAAGGACTTCATTACCATCATAAATTACCTTATGAGCATTTCTAGCCTTTTTAATTACCTCTGGATTTGGTTCCTCTACAAGGGGAACGCTATGTTTATCGCTTAGAACTCTATGCTTAGTGATCATGTGAGCAGTCTGAATGGTGTTTCCTTGTAAATACAACTTGTTTTCAAGTTTGTTTTTCAAAGTTTTCAGATTAGAAAAATCTCTCAAGAGTTTTGATTCCTTTGCATTAAATTCATGCTTAAGCATTTTCACATTTTCTTGAAGTTCTTGTTTTTGCTTAGCTGTTTTAGAAAGTTTTTCTTGCAAGGAATTTAGTTCTTGTTTCAATACTTCTTCTCTAAACTTACTTTTTCTAATTACTGTACTCACTTGGACATCCATTTCCTGCTCACGAGTGGTCAACTCAAATTTTGCCCGTTGTTCATAAATAGCAACACGTTCCTTATAGGCATTTAGTTCAGAAATTATGGAATCACTAGGAGCACATGCAGTGTAATCATCAAAGACATAGTCATTGTTGACTGCAGAAGATGCATCACTTGGTACAATTTCACTTTCACTTTGTTTCACGTATTGATCGTATGGGACAATATTGATATTACCCATATTTTCAATATTTGATTCAAAAGTTTCAGTTGGTTGTACTTTGTCATGCATCTGTTGCACATCAGCATCATCGTATAGTTTTAATACCTCAGAGATGAGTTTGTCCTTGGATGTGCTAGCTTGTGGTGAGGAAGAGATCTTGGGAGAAACCATTGGAGAGATGCTAGCCATAAAGATTGTGTGTGCAGTAGGTCCATCATCTACATCAGAGTCGTAAGCATCACAGTCAGCGACTTGAAAGGCATTCTGATGATTGTGACCTATCTCCTGAATAGGCTGCTCATCCACATCTGCATCATAGGTCTTTGCATTGCCCTCAGCAAGAAACAGCAATTCCTCTTCATCCAACGCAGCACCATTGTCCTGAGCTTGTGCCAGCAACATCTTATCTCTGAAGTAATCAGCATTCTGAGGACGCTTTGGAGATGTGCAGTTCCTTGCAATGTGACCCTCACCACCACAGTTATAGCATTTGATCGGCTTAGCTTGACCTTGGTTACCATTCCTTCCTCGATTCTGATTGCCCACATATCCTCTACCAGCACCACCCCTTCCCTGATCATACTGTCTTTCCTGAACTGGTTGCACTACAATCCTTCCATCTTTAACAGTGGCTTGATTATGTGGGTTAGATGCAGTTCTGAGGTTGTTGTTGGTTTGTGGGAGAGAATTCATGTTTTGACTAATGAGTAGAGCTAGTTGATCAATGATGTTACCCACGCGTGCATCAGCATCAGCTTGTTTGAACATAGGATCAGGAATGAGTTTGTGATTACCATTACCCAAGGGTATGACTTGTGATGCTTTGGTTGTGATTCCAATGTTTGAGTAGAAAGCTGTTGAGTCATTGGACGAACTTGTCTCTCCCTGGTTGGTTTTGAACTGATTGAGAATCAATTTTTCAAACATAGCATGTCTCTCATTCTGAAGGAGGAAGGCATAGAGTTGCTCATAGTTTGTGTTCTTCAATCCTTTAGTCAGCTTCACAGCGGTAACAAACTTGTGCCATTCGGGATTCATGTTGTTCACAAATTTTGAATTCAACTGAATGTTAGGCATAGTCATTCTGATGTTCCTCATGTCATTCACTAACTTATGAAATCTCACATAGTACTCATAGACACTCTCATCTGGTTTCATCTTGAAGTGCTCAAATTCGTCATAGAGTTGGGATTCTCTGTCTTCCATAGTTAGTTCTGAACCTGAGAGAAGCATCTTAACATTATCCCAAACTGCCTTTGCTTCAGTGTTATGATTGATCAGCTTGTAGATGTCTTTAGGAAGACCTTGAAGAACAATGTTTGAAGCCCTGATATTTGCATCAAATCTCTTTTTCTCCTTATCATCAAGCTCATCATACATCTTAGGTCTGTCCATACCGTAAATAGGAGTACCATCTTCATTAGTATCAAGTATGTCTCTAGTCGTTTCAACTCGATATGGTCCTTCATCAATGGATTTGAGAATATTGACACCATTTTCCTTTCCAAGGCAATACAATCTGATTCGTTGAGCCCAAGAATCGTAGTCAGTTCTGTCAAGCATGGGTGGACGAGTATCTGAACCAGCTGCTTGTACATCCTCGGCAACAGTGGAGATGACAGTAGGGGCGTTGGTGGACATGTTATCAGATTATACGGGATTTTATAACTCAATGATTAAACCGGGAAATAGATTCTTTCACGGGATTTTACTAAATCAAGAGAAAACCGTAAACAATCACTCAAGTCGCTAGATGATAAAGCTCTAAGTCGCTAGAAACAAATCCACTAAGTCGCTACCAATTAATTCGCTAGACACCCAAGTCGCTAGAATCCCAAGTCGCTAATCAGAAAAACAAGTCGCTAAGTAGTAACTCGCTACGGACCAAGTCGCTAACCAAATTTTGGCAGCAATTCGCTACACAAGTCGCTAGAGACACAAGTCGCTAAAGAGCAACTCGCTACTGACCAAGTCGCTACCACAAGTCGCTACCCGTAGTGGAGAGTCCACTACTTGTCCTTTAACTCGCTAGCTCTAACTCGCTAACTTTTAACACTGTAAGTCGCTACAAAATAATGAAGCAAGTCGCTATGAAGAAAGGTTATCCGTGAACTAACTCGCTACCATGAAAAACCATATAAACATCACTTTTCAATCCAAAAACAACCCAACCAAGATGATTCAAGCTTACCAAATGAAAACCTAAACACTTATGATGATTCTAAACACAAAAGTACCAACAAAATTCAAACTTTAACACTAGAGATCAACCAAATGATGCAAAAACCACTAAACTTTTTCAAACTCAAAAACCACCTAAAAACCACTATAAATCCAAAGATGTGCAAGATATGATCTAACCATGGCTCTTGATACCAATTGTAAGATATAACTTTTCACATACACATCAAACCATAACACAAGGTGGCGTATAAGATGGAATTCTAGAGAGAGAAAGTTAGAGGTTTAGGGAACTTAGTGAGAGAAAGTGAAAGATATTATTATGAGCTCCAACTCTCTACCTTGGAAGGTAGAGAGTATTTATAGTCTTACATAACTCGCCACACTTTGGGCTGTGGATCAGGCATACAGTGGGTAAAGACCCGTCCGTCCTCCACGGTGTTACTTAACTAAATTACTACTTAACTTAAATGAACTACGACTACGAGCTTTCTAACGATTACATATACTTGAGGTGACCGACTCTTTAATACCGGGAATTTCTAATTCCTAACAGCTAAACGTAGCTTGTTTTGCAGAAGCTCATTTTGGACTTAAAGGCAAGGAAGGTATGGTGAGCATACATACTTTATGCATCCATATTTTTTGTACAACTGAACCGTCTTCTTTGTTCTTACCCTGGGAAAGCCTTTATGTCAATACGGTTTCATTGTTGATGGATTTGATCCGAAGGACGTACTTTGGTCCAAAGTGAAAAGGTATTTGAGTGCCCTTTTAATAATGTTTATGAAAAATTACTTTCATCAGTTGTATAATATTGTGCACAACCCGTGACCTTAAGAAACTGAATTATGAAAGAGGGAGAACTTAAAACATCGGATGAAGCTCATGTATTAGCATATCACCAGCAGCCAATTATTAAGCACGAATAGTGTTTATATGTCCCTTGGCGAATTGCAACTATGCATATAAAAACTTATCCTAGCTTGATTGTATGTAGCTCATGGATGATGTTTGTCCGAGTTGGCGATTGACTGTTGTTATAATAGTAGCTGTCTGTAGATGTAAAAACCACTTGGAATTAAAGTCAACAAAGCTAGAATAAGTTTGAACTGCAAATTGGTTGGAGTTCGAAGCTCTCCAAAAATAAGCGTATGCCATTTTATACAACAAGCACACGGTATTCTTTAGTAAAAGGCGAAAGAATAGTTCGCTTTGTGCTTATTGCATGGCTGCGTGCCTTTCTCCTTATGCAGGTTGGTTATTTTATAGAAGCATCCTAACTTTCAACTTCCACTACTCAGCCGATGTGGGATAAAACCAACACCCACATGCCAATGCCCGCTTTCAAGTTTTTCACTTTGCATTCAGTTTCATATTCAAAAAAGTTATATGCCAGGAAAACTTGTCATCTTCAGTTTTTATTCTAAATGCTTTTACTTGGATGATAATTGATGTTGTCCATTTTTATTTTACACCTATAAAAAGAGTCCATCATTTGTCTTAAAAAAATAAGAAGTACACAAATTAATATCAATTGTACAAACACTACAAGTCAACATATTGACATACTTTGGGCAACTTCGAGATGCTTGACACACTTCTGACGATTAAGCATTTGAATATACTTTGGGGGACTTCGAGACGCTTGACTAGTTTATTTAAAAGTGATTTTTTGTTTTTTTTTATATAAACGCCTTCGGACAGTTATCAATAGCAGAAACCTAGATTAACCCAATTTTCATATGAACAAGTTGAAATTATAAACCAAAGTGAAACAATATAGTGTAGTGTATGAAAAGGTATATATGTGGAGATATGCAAATCAAAGATACAATCGGATGAACGACTACACTTTCTCATATGGTTCAAAACGTCATTCTGTCCAGTTTTTCATTTTCACATAATCATACAGCTTCGAGCCAGCATACACATAAATAGAATAATAGATTAACCAACATGTAAGCAATTAACATAAAAAAACTACAAAAAAATACTGTTGAGAATAGACATCATCAATAGCAAAATGCTTTTACCTACCCAAGTCAACTTTTGCTTTTGTAAACTGCCGAGGCAATAATATGACACGAAAATGCTACCATACTGAGTTACCAACTTCAGAAAACAAAGTTAACATTCATTTCTTCTCCCACTTCAGAAAATATATCTTCGACCCTGTGTACGAAAATGTTAGGAGATAAACACACACCATAAACTGAAGTTATAAGCTTCGTTATGTAGGCTTAATGTCAAAAAAGAAAAAGAAAAAAAAAAGAGCGATAATGCTATGGCAACTACTTGCTTAAACATTGTATTATAAGATTAATATTGTGCAACTGTAACTTGACTCTTTTTGACCATCTGTTTTGCTTTCCAGCAAGATGATTTCATATGTAGGTCCTTGTTAAAAGAAGGTTTCTCTTAAGGCTCTTTTAGGACAAATTAGGTGAAAATTTTAGTTATAGACATGAAAACTAGACACTTATATTCAGGACACAATGTCTCGTGGCGAAACAATTTTCTCTTAAAAGATTTATAAGTTTACTAGCACAAGAATCAAACAGATACGTTTTACCAATTTGAAAAAAACATTAGGCTTGATAGTGGTATGTGATAATTTCCCATACCTTTGCTTATCTATATTAACGTCTGTCAGCCAGGCTGTTAAATAAATCTGCAAAATAATACAAGTGAAGTCCTAGTAAGATTCATATGATCAAATGATGCTGCTGTATTTCAAGTTGAAAATAAAGCATCAAATCACATATTCATGCAAGTTTAAAAGACATACTCAATGCATAATGACCCTTAAAGAGTTCATCCTATTTTAGATTTAATCAGCAAGGCATTGTACATATAAAAGTTGCACTAGGTACACTATTGGCATTCAATAACCATAATGTATATAGCGTTGAATAACCAAAAAACATTATTACTGGAATTAAAGAAAAATCAAAACCTATCCAGGACAGGCAGTGAAAAAAGATCTAATTGAACTGTTCATCTATTCCAAAACAAACCCTGTTATGTAATTAAGAGTAGAGTTTTGTGGGACACTTATGCATTATACATAGATCATTGAACAAAAACACAAATGGCTGAGAGCCTGTTTTAAGTAAAAGGTTGGCTAGAAATGGGCCAAATTTGAAACTTGGGAAAAATGAAAATTGATTAAAAGGGTGGACTGGGTCAAACGGGTCACTCAAAAGTGTTATCAAATGCTTAAAACCTCTTTTATTGCTTTATAAAGAAGAGTAAATCAGTATTTTAATCAATTGAGTTTTTTAAAAACATATTTAGTAAATCAACTACTAATAACATTGAAAATATGGTTAAAAAAGCATTGACAGTGCTGGCTCAACTCAAACCATATTCTAGCATTACCCTTTTTTACCCGTTACCCAGCCTCCAGTTTACTACCCTGAGTCATATACCTGTAAGACATCAGAATCTGTTTGACTACCGGGTTGAGTAAGAGTTTCAGATATGCAACCATCCAACTTTGGGGGAGCTGATTCAGATGCTTCCCTACGATCCAAATTGCACTTACTTAAATCATCGAATTCCCCTTGATAAATTTCATCTGACCAACACATTTTCTTGATGATTGAATCTTCTTTACTTCTAAGTGAGAGAAACTCTATCACAAGTAGTCGCTGCACTTTCATACGCAAACAATTGTATAAATCGTATCAGGCATATTGTAATATATGTTTGCAGATAAACATATCTTTATTGATTCAAATACATTCAAAATGTACCTTCAAATATAGTTCTGACTTGAACATCTGAATTAGTTCCCTTGCTAATTCCTCTAGCACAACAAAATGGAAATTTAGTATTTACAATTACACAAAATTAATTATAAATCAGATGTCACACACAATAACATGAACCAAGTATTGAATATCGACCAACTAAAGGTGGGAAAAATGGGGATGTGAGGATCTGGTCTGGTTGGCCCCAACCACTTCTTATTCAGCTTTAGAGTTTTTTTTTATAAAGTAACTTGTGTGTTAAATACTACATATTATAACGGTCGCAATCTCTTTTCAATAAAAGGGTATAGTAGTTTTTCTGCACTAAAAATATGCATTGGGTGAATTCGACCCATTTGACCAGTTTTGTTTAGCTAACTTTTTTAGTTTTACCCATTTGATCTATTAGAGATTATACCCGAATCGACCCATTCATAAGCAAAAGGGTCGAAATTGCCACCTCTACGACCAAAACATAACTATCAAGAAGATCCATCCTATATAATTATGGCCTTTATATCCATCATACTAAAAAAAATAGTGACGTACCAAAAGAAGTTATAGACCAAAAAGTGAAGACTGGTATCCCTCCACCATCTCCATCGTCATTTGTATCCTCGGAACTGCTAGAGAATTGTATAAGTGGACTATTAGTTCCTCCTTTAAGGAAGCATCTCAGAGACGCACTTGTACTGACCATGTTAACCACTGCAGCCACCTGTTAATCACAATGTAAATAAGTATAATGTATGATCAAAAGGCACTAGAATGGGCGCTCATGGACAAAATTCATAGCACTGATGAATACCATGTCCAACTTCCATAAAATATGTTCATGTCTTCTAAATTTCGTTTGTAATTTTCTACCATTTTTAGCGCTTTCTACACTAAGAGCGCCTATTAGAGGACCCCCACCCTTTGTGTACGTATGTATATTTATTGCACTCTTATCTAATGTTTTTGATTTCCGGTTCTTGGTTCTTTTTATTGATTTTTTTCTTAACATGTATAGTAGCTAAATTGTATTCTAATATAACCACTGTTAACAACATGTACGTACCATTTCCTTGTACGTAGACGAGAGATTATCACGATGAAGAACCTACAATGTGCAAAGAAACAAAAGGTAGGATCTAATAGATAACCAAACATAAGACGCTAACAATTACAAGCTCAGAAAAAATTACAATCAATTCATCAAATAACCTGCTGTTTTAATAGCTTCAAGCAAGCTTTGTTCTGTATGTCAGGCATATCCTTTAAAACACCCAACTCCAAATCTTTCATATACCTATACCCAAACAAACACCAAAAATTCAAATGCACATTGAAACATGCGCAAAAACAAAATGATTTTGAACATACAGACAACACCCTAATGTCCTCACAAGAAGTCTCGGAACCTCGCTAGGTACAAATCTTGGAGGTCTCCGGGGAAATGGTCGTAAGCAGTCACGGGGATACCAGTTGGCAGAACAAGGGCTAAGTGACAGGGTGCACAATTTTTTATTTTTTATAAGAACTCTAATCAAAGTCTGAGGCTACTTTTCACTTATTAATAGAGTCACTAAACAAAAACTAGAAACACCCAAGGCCTTTGGTCTAGTGGCATGTGAGTTGCCCACCAACCTAGAGGTTGTGGGTTCAAGTTTTGCTTGAGGTATTTGTGAGATATATGGTATAGAGTGTGAAAAAAAATTGTACGTTCGAAAAAAAAACTAATACTAGAAACATAATTTCTTTGGACCAAGTGCAATTATAAAAAATCATGGTTTCTAACAAAATGTAACACTAAGAAAAATTTCATGGGTCCCACGTGACACCACGGAATACCCTCTGGTCAGATTCGGACCTAAAACATCTTAGTGAAAAAGAAATAGAAATAGAAAGTACGAGTATATATTTAATGTAGAGAAGGTGTTTGAGGAAATGCCTCTGAGAAAGAAAAGAATTGACGAGAGCCGTAGCGTGTGATCTGGCATTGGAAGAAGAAGAAAACCATTCTTGTCTACTGAGTGAGTTTAATTTGGACCATTGGTTTTTCATGTTCCTTTGTGCTGCTGGTCGCCATAACCTGTTTACTGATGCTGATGCTGATGATGATTTGGGTGTTGAATTTTGAAGAGTTGGTTCAGATAATGAAAGTGAAGAAATCTTTGATGATTCCATTTGATGATTCATCAATCTCACTCACAATAATAACTACTTGTATTTGTGTTCAGAGGTTTTTTGAGTGGGTTTAACGATCAGAATCTGTTAACTGAACCTGGTGTTTAGTAACCTACAATTTTAACTTCTGGGCTCTATTTACAAGTTTGGGACTCTAACATATTTTGGTCTTCCAAAATTGGACCTTGTTGTTAAACCTTAACACATGAGTAATGAGTTTTTCAAGGCTATATGCCGCTCATCTCAAACGTTCCGGAAATATTAAAATATTAATTTCATATAAATTATATCGTAATTATTATTTTTTTAAATAATAATGTTGCAATAGAAGACTAGTTTTTTAATAATTGATTACTAATTTATTTTTTTACATTAGATACAAATATTTTTAAAATCACTTTCGTTTTTTATTAAGTTTGTTTTTTCTTTATACTTTTGACACTTAAACTTTTATGTTTATTTTTTTTCTTGACTATATATAAGAACTTTTTTTTAACTATTGACAAATCCGGAATATTTGAGTTTTTTTAGTAAATATTTAAAAATAAATAAAATATTACTAAATAAGGTATGAATTAATTTTTTTGAAATGAAAAATTCTCACTAGAGGTTTTGTTTTATTATATAAAAGATATGTTAGGATTGTTTTTCTAAAAGCGTTTTATATCCTCATATTTTTCAATTGTGGGTTCCAAAAATATAGCCATATCAATCTTCGGTTACATATGCCAAATAAGTTAGATGTTCATTTTTTAAAACTAAAATACATCGTTGGTCTCTAAACTTGTCAAAATCTATCGCCTGGCATCGTAACTTGGGTTTTTCATCACCAGTAGTCCAAACTATTGGTTTTTGAGGCTAAACTGGTCCCTTGACCCGTAATGCCCATGTCAATATTTTGTTGGTGAGGGCAAAAACGTCTTTCAATGTAGCTTACTTTATCAAACCGTTGTACAGTATTTTTCATCACCAGTAGTCCAAACTATGGGGAACTCACCACATGTGTACATATCTACCCAGTCCTAGCCCGTGATTGCTAGATTACACGAAAGCCATTAACAAAATGAAACATTTTCAGAGCATATTAAACCCTTCTCATCATCCTCGCCTGCGAGATGAGACGAAGGTACCCGTACACCTCATACGTCACTTGGAGAACACGACTTACAGCCTAAGTCATCATTACAAGGAAACTCGTGAATCAGCCTAGAAAAGCAAATCCTGATACGCGGACCCCAGTTGCCTGGCACAAGGCTGGGATACTCAGTTATTTCAAAGTCCTCATCATCTCACTTATACATGACATAATACTAAACTAGAGGGCTTGATGACGTATGTAAATTACAACGCATACATTACACTTCCAATCCCTTAGCTTATTAATTCAATTAGTAAAATAACTTTCCAAACATTACACTAGCTTATTAATTCCAATAGTAAGATAAGTTTGTTATTTTTAGAGAAAGTTCTATCTTGAAATCACAAACCATTATCTAGTATTCATTCAAAGGTGAATAATTGCATATATATCTGTTGGTCCAAATAATTGAGTAAATCTTGATATAATGAAGAACAAATTCATTAATAATGAATAACAATGAATACAAGATTTCTCAATACCAACTAGATTACATGATAACATCCTCAACTTTTTCACGGGGATAATCTCGGTATATTATCCCCATTGAATGACAAATAAACTCTCATTGATCCAAGCTATGTTTGTGTTTCAATGAGAGGGTGATCTTAACAACTAATACTATGTATTGTGTTTGTTTAGAATGCATACATATCTCTATTACAATACAGACATATATATAGCAACTAATAATACAAGACATGTGATTATGGTGACATGTGGTCCCCCATGTGGTCCATCTTCATCTTCCTCTTTTGGAAAAGCACCAACCATCCTTTTGATGTGTTATCACAATATTCTCACTCTTATGGTAAAGTCTTGTAGTTGTTTGACTTCTTCTCTTGGAAGTTCCCACTCATATTTTTCAGTCTGTATGTAGAGATAGGTCTTCAAGAACACTGAGACATTTGTCAAAATCTCAGTGTCACTGGTGTTGTTTGTAGCTCATATATTTTACTTACTGACACCGTATCAGTAAGTAAAGAGCACTGAACAACACTCACTGATTTCTTTTATCAGTGAGTCACTCACTATTTATTTAGTGAGTTAGGCTATTTTATTTTCAAATCTTGTTCAGGGTGATTGGGTCAATCTATTGGACCCAACAGTCTCCCCCTATTTTAATATACAAATAGCCTAAGGTGATTGGTAAAAGGTATAAGAGTGAGGGTTCAGTCTAAGGGTTCAGGTTGTTCAGTGACCGGGGTTCAGAACCTAGGTTCAGGCTGTATGATCCTTTATGTCTCAGTGACTAGGTTCAGTGACAGGAGGTTAAATAACCAGGTTCAGTGGTCAGGTTCAGTGAACTTGGGGTTCAGTGACCTAAGTTTAATACCCAGGTTCAGGAAGGTTCAAGGGGTTCAGTTTTGAGGGTTCAGTGTCCTCATTTAGACCCTGAGGGACCTGGTTCACTTTGATTCATCAGTGTCCTCCCTCTTACATGTTTTGAATCCAATAATACAATTAAGGACCTGGTTCAATTTGATACATCAGTGTCCATTTTCATTTTTCACTTGACTTGGTATATACATTTATGAATACAAATACACTGGTAAAAATACACCCCAATATACTTATAATCACCATGATGTTGCAAAGACAACTCAACCCAAAAACTACGTTTAACACCCTGATGTTGATGTTGCCCCAACTATCACTTTGTGATTCCAAGCCCGCTCACTGATCAGTCCTGGTGAAGCTTGTTTTTCACACTTCGACATATTCAGGCTTAGCATTATTCTTGAAATTTTTAGGGACAATAGCAGGCTATCAAAGCCCACAACAAGTACATTCAGGGTAACCAAAACCTTTTTAGTGATTCACTGATTACTTAATCAACGCCTGAATAAACTCGACGTTATTTTCACTTCAATGATACTTTTTAGTGACTATCAACTCACCCCGACAAGGCTTATATTTGGCCTTTACACTTCCTGAGCTACGACCCAAACCCTGAATGACACACCACTTGCCAAATTCGTTCTCTTTTTCAAGCTAAGCTTGAAACACAACCAATTCTTTTCAGCACCACCTGATAAGCTCAGCTCGAAAACACTTCAGTGTCCCTTCGGGTTTGTTTTCAAGGACTTAGGTGTTCAGTGAGACCATGGTTCAGGGTCTCGGGTTTAATTTGGGTTCAGGACCTGATGGTACCAACGTTTCAGTTACCGGGGTTGAGTCACGAGTAGTTCAGTGACTTGTTTTGAACACTTTTCGCCCATTCTATCCTGCTCTAGCACACATTGACAAACAGTGTCATAAACAACTCCCTGATAACATTTTATCAGTCACCCTTTGTCATCAGGTATTTAGGTTAAGGGTCGGTTTTCAGTGACTGGGGTTTTAGTCACCACGAGTTCACATATTTTTATGACTCAGATTCAGGAACAATTCTACCTGATTCCTTTTTACCACTCGTTCAGTCTCAGCCCGAAAATCACCAACCTCTAACACTCTATTTTACCCATTGATGTGATAACCTCAGCTGCCAACACATTTCTTGATCTCATTGCCTCAATAGACAAACATCATATCACATTTATGTTCTTTGAACACTAATATAACCCATCAGCCACTCTCGTCTTCCTTACTCCCTAACTGTTTTAATCGAGCCCACCAACTGATTTTCATATCAATAATACTCCCACAAATATCTCCGAGCCACAAAAGTAGTATCCACATCCCAAGTTATATCATACTACTCTCTGAGTCAATTTGACTTCACACGAGTCCACAATATCCCTCTTACTACTGAATAATCCTCTATCCTATTATCACGTATACTCCCAAAACACCGCATATCCTAATTCGAAGCTCCTTTCCATCTCATCTCGTGACAATAACAACCTCTCTTCTGGGTTTTTCTTTGTTTGTGATGAATCGATCTTTTAAGGATCTGGTTTTTTGGTATTGAGTAAATTTGTTTTTTTTTAATAAGTGATGGATTTAGGTTTTATTTTTGGTCGAGAGATATGATGAGAGATAAAGTGATTTTTGTTTACGATTTGATGTGGGTTTGAATCTGGGATTCGTGTTTTGAATTGAGAGTGAGTTTTGATCGAGAGTTTTTATTGAGAGGGAGTGGTTTTGTGTTTTTAGAGTGTCGGTGTGATGAAATTTTTGTGTAGTGATGTTTTGTTTATTTTTTTGGTAGATGGGGATAATATTTGTGTAGTGGGGTTGACTGATTATTTCAATCAGTGGATTGTTTGGGTATTGTTTGCCATTTAGTCAATACCAGTGTCTTTCTCCCCCTCAAAAAATTGCTATTCCATTAGCAGTTTTTTTGAAAGTTTTACACTTGATTTTTGACTATTAAGAATATTATAAGCAACCATTCAAACGGATCTGGATCATAAGAATAATCCACCCGCTCTGATACCACTTGTTGGTCCAAATAATTGAGTAAATCTTGATATAATGAAGAACAAATTCATTAATAATGAATAACAATGAATACAAGATTTCTCAATACCAACTAGACTACATGATAACATCCTCAACTTTTTCACGGGGATAATCTCGGTATATTATCCCCATTGAATGACAAATAAACTCTCATTGATCCAAGCTATGCTTGTGTTTCAATGAGAGGATGATCCTAACAACTAATACTATGTATTGTGTTTGTTTAGAATGCATACCTATCTCTATTACAATACAGACATATATATAGCAACTAATAATACAAGACATGTGATGATGGTGACATGTGGTCCCCCATGTGGTCCACCTTCATCTTCCTCTTTTGGAAAAGCACCAACCATCCTTTTGATGTGTCATCACAATATTCCCACTCTTATAGTAAAGTCTTATAGTTGTTTGACTTATTCTCTTGGAAGTTCCCACCCATATTTTTCAGTCTGTATGTAGAGATAGGTCTTCAAGAACACTGAGACATTTGTCAAAATCTCAGTGTCACTGGTGTTGTTTGTAGCTCATATATTTTACTTACTGACACCGTATCAGTAAGTAAAGAGCACTGAACAACACTCACTGATTTCTTTTATCAGTGAGTCACTCACTATTTATTTAGTGAGTTAGGCTATTTTATTTTCAAATCTTGTTCAGGGTGATTGGGTCAATCTATTGGACCCAACAGTCTCCCCCTATTTTAATATACAAATAGCCTAAGGTGATTGGTAAAAGGTATAAGAGTGAGGGTTCAGTCTAAGGGTTCAGGTTGTTCAGTGACCGGGGTTCAGAACCTAGGTTCAGGCTGTATGATCCTTTATGTCTCAGTGACTAGGTTCAGTGACAGGAGGTTAAATAACCAGGTTCAGTGGTCAGGTTCAGTGAACTTGGGGTTCAGTGACCTAAGTTTAATACCCAGGTTCAGGAAGGTTCAAGGGGTTCAGTTTTGAGGGTTCAGTGTCCTCATTTAGACCCTGAGGGACCTGGTTCACTTTGATTCATCAGTGTCCTCCCTCTTACATGTTTTGAATCCAATAATACAATTAAGGACCTGGTTCAATTTGATACATCAGTGTCCATTTTCATTTTTCACTTGACTTGGTATATACATTTATGAATACAAATACACTGGTAAAAATACACCCCAATATACTTATAATCACCATGATGTTGCAAAGACAACTCAACCCAAAAACTACGTTTAACACCCTGATGTTGATGTTGCCCCCAACTATCACTTTGTGATTCCAAGCCCGCTCACTGATCAGTCCTGGTGAAGCTTGTTTTTCACACTTCGACATATTCAGGCTTAGCATTATTCTTGAAATTTTTAGGGACAATAGCAGGCTATCAAGCCCACAACAAGTACATTCAGGGTAACCAAAACCTTTTTAGTGATTCACTGATTACTTAATCAACGCCTGAATAAACTCGACGTTATTTTCACTTCAATGATACTTTTTAGTGACTATCAACTCACCCCGACAAGGCTTATATTTGGCCTTTACACTTCCTGAGCTACGACCCAAACCCTGAATGACACACCACTTGCCAAATTCGTTCTCTTTTTCAAGCTAAGCTTGAAACACAACCAATTCTTTTCAGCACACCTGATAAGCTCAGCTCGAAAACACTTCAGTGTCCCTTCGGGTTTGTTTTCAAGGACTTAGGTGTTCAGTGAGACCATGGTTCAGGGTCTCGGGTTTAATTTGGGTTCAGGACCTGATGGTACCAACGTTTCAGTTACCGGGGTTGAGTCACGAGTAGTTCAGTGACTTGTTTTGAACACTTTTCGCCCATTCTATCCTGCTCTAGCACACATTGACAAACAGTGTCATAAACAACTCCCTGATAACATTTTATCAGTCACCCTTTGTCATCAGGTATTTAGGTTAAGGGTCGGTTTTCAGTGACTGGGGTTTTAGTCACCACGAGTTCACATATTTTTATGACTCAGATTCAGGAACAATTCTACCTGATTCCTTTTTACCACTCGTTCAGTCTCAGCCCGAAAATCACCAACCTCTAACACTCTATTTTACCCATTGATGTGATAACCTCAGCTGCCAACACATTTCTTGATCTCATTGCCTCAATAGACAAACATCATATCACATTTATGTTCTTTGAACACTAATATAACCCATCAGCCACTCTCGTCTTCCTTACTCCCTAACTGTTTTAATCGAGCCCACCAACTGATTTTCATATCAATAATACTCCCACAAATATCTCCGAGCCACAAAAGTAGTATCCACATCCCAAGTTATATCATACTACTCTCTGAGTCAATTTGACTTCACACGAGTCCACAATATCCCTCTTACTACTGAATAATCCTCTATCCTATTATCACGTATACTCCCAAAACACCGCATATCCTAATTCGAAGCTCCTTTCCATCTCATCTCGTGACAATAACAACCTCTCTTCTGGGTTTTTCTTTGTTTGTGATGAATCGATCTTTTAAGGATCTGGTTTTTTGGTATTGAGTAAATTTGTTTTTTTTTAATAAGTGATGGATTTAGGTTTTATTTTTGGTCGAGAGATATGATGAGAGATAAAGTGATTTTTGTTTACGATTTGATGTGGGTTTGAATCTGGGATTCGTGTTTTGAATTGAGAGTGAGTTTTGATCGAGAGTTTTTATTGAGAGGGAGTGGTTTTGTGTTTTTAGAGTGTCGGTGTGATGAAATTTTTGTGTAGTGATGTTTTGTTTATTTTTTTGGTAGATGGGGATAATATTTGTGTAGTGGGGTTGACTGATTATTTCAATCAGTGGATTGTTTGGGTATTGTTTGCCATTTAGTCAATACCAGTGTCTTTCTCCCCCTCAAAAAATTGCTATTCCATTAGCAGTTTTTTTGAAAGTTTTACACTTGATTTTTGACTATTAAGAATATTATAAGCAACCATTCAAACGGATCTGGATCATAAGAATAATCCACCCGCTCTGATACCACTTGTTGGTCCAAATAATTGAGTAAATCTTGATATAATGAAGAACAAATTCATTAATAATGAATAACAATGAATACAAGATTTCTCAATACCAACTAGACTACATGATAACATCCTCAACTTTTTCACGGGGATAATCTCGGTATATTATCCCCATTGAATGACAAATAAACTCTCATTGATCCAAGCTATGCTTGTGTTTCAATGAGAGGATGATCCTAACAACTAATACTATGTATTGTGTTTGTTTAGAATGCATACCTATCTCTATTACAATACAGACATATATATAGCAACTAATAATACAAGACATGTGATGATGGTGACATGTGGTCCCCCATGTGGTCCACCTTCATCTTCCTCTTTTGGAAAAGCACCAACCATCCTTTTGATGTGTCATCACAATATTCCCACTCTTATAGTAAAGTCTTATAGTTGTTTGACTTATTCTCTTGGAAGTTCCCACCCATATTTTTCAGTCTGTATGTAGAGATAGGTCTTCAAGAACACTGAGACATTTGTCAAAATCTCAGTGTCACTGGTGTTGTTTGTAGCTCATATATTTTACTTACTGACACCGTATCAGTAAGTAAAGAGCACTGAACAACACTCACTGATTTCTTTTATCAGTGAGTCACTCACTATTTATTTAGTGAGTTAGGCTATTTTATTTTCAAATCTTGTTCATGGTGATTGGGTCAATCTATTGGACCCAACAATATCCTTTGTACAAGTTTCAGATGCACATGATACAATGATTTATAATGCATGTTTTGGATATATATGCAATTATGCATCTTTGAAGGGATATACATGCAAATGACCTTATCTTTCTAGCCGGATTTCATAGAAACAGAATTCCTTAAACATTATATTTACAGGTAAATCTTTCATCGAAAAAGATATTCATATCACAAGCATATCAACTGTGATTGGAAACAATACTGATAAAGCAATTGATAACATAAATTATCTTATTACAATTCAAGCTTAAATCAATGAGTAATTTATTAGAGGGTGAGATATTTTTGAAACCAAAATCCAAATTCGGTACCTGCACATCAGAACCACCTAAGTGAAGCAAATCTTTATGAGCAGCTCCACAATTTGAAATGTCACCCTGAGAAGCTTATGGATCACTTACTAAATGTTGTTTACCACTTGCTTTTCTTTGATTAAGAATAGAAGCCTAATACTTGGTGATTGTCATAACAGTCAGTTAACCACTCATACAAGAGAGGTGTCATTTTGACTTTTGAGTACTGGATTTAAAAAGATCTTACAAAATATATCTTGTTATTTTAACAAAACCCTTTACACATGACAAAGAAGGTAGATAATGTCAAGTGGAACAACAATCAGTTATCAAAACCAACAACAGTTGCAAATGAGACACAAATTGAAACTCCTACAATCTTACACTGCCTAGACCAATAACAGTTGCATTGAACAAAACTGGAAAAGTTCATATTAACTCTTACAAAAAAATATGCCTTCACTAGAATTATTGTTAAGAGGCATTGATGATGGCATCTTGTGTTTGTTGTACTTCATTATAACAGGTTATATGAAATTACTGGCCAACTGGAAATCCCATCCAGAAATTTGAAAGCCGGTTATGTAAAAAAAAAAGTATATATATCAGAAAACAAGACATTGTTTGATCATGTTGAGCTGAATATTTGTTACTCAAATCTATTTGAAACAGAAACAACTATTTTGCATAATATGTTAGGCATGTATAAAGTGCATTGTGCAAAAATGAATGCTTCATTATCAGCCTCAATTACTTTTTTCAATCATTACTGCAGAAAAAAAAGAATAGTGCGTTTGGTAGAGCACTATCGGAATAGATCTATGGATTTCATTCCGATTCAAGGTGTTTGTTTAGTGGGTCCGGTAATGAAATTGATATATCATAGCCATAGATTCATTACTCACATATTTGGTGTCTATGAAATTCATTCCGTAGGCCCCTCTTTTTTCCACTACAAACCTCAAATATCTATACATTTTTTCATTCCATATTTTGTCATCCAAACATAAACAATCGTAATGATACACTTTTTTAAATCCATTGTCATTCTACCCCATACCAAATTCGATACCCATTGTGATTCCTAGCAATAAACCAAACGGCCCCATATCTCCCCTTGCTGACCATGATCCTTGTGTAATTTCTAGACCTCAATATCCAAGTTCCATTAAGTTATCTAAAGCTTTAATCGCCTCATCATTCATTATAGAGTTGTAATGATAATTTTGCTTCCAGGAGCCCCTGAAAAAAATGGGCCCGCTAAGGTCTCCCAATCTTCCAACTTATCGCTCCAAACATCATCCAAAACTAGCAGGAACCGTTTCCCCATAAGTCGATCTCTAAGAGCTACTTGGAGCCGATTTAAATCTTCTAAATCCTTTTGTTCCCTTCCTACTTCTTGATATATAACTTTGCTTATCTTGAAGCTATCAAAGTCATCGGAAACACAAACCTATGCCTTGAGTTCAAAGTGATCCTTCACTAACTGGTCATTATACAAAACTCTAGCTAGAGTTGTTTTTCCTATCCCCCCCATACCAACAATCGGAAGGATGCCAAATTTTTCATTACATGATTCATCACTTAAAAGTTTCTGAACCAATTCCTTTTTATCACCTTCACGTCCGACAATACTCGGTCCAACTACCAAAGAGGTCTGGTAACCTCTGTTTTTATCTTTTGACCTTTCATTTTTCACACTCAAACCAAGTTTCTCCTTCTTGTCCATTAGTTCTTGTAACCTGGTGGAAATATTATCTAACTTGCTGCCCACCCTAGTACTTAATGAGAAATTAGTGCAACAAGAGGGGATAAACTTTCTTACTTTGTTGGTGATGGGCTGAGACTCGTTGACAAACTCACGATGCATAACATCCATTGCGAAAGCGTCGAGTATGTCGTCTATGTCATAAGCTAAATGTTGGAGATCATTCAACCACTGTTTGACAACTTTCGATGTAACTTCCTTCTGAGAAGCATCTTCAAGTAATGCTTGAATCAGGGATAACTTTATTGGGTTGAGCTTCAAAGCACGGTTTGACTTGAAATGCTTGAAGGATAATCCAGCGGTTCAAGTCCTCAATAGTGATTGTGAACTTCCGTCAATGACACCACAACCTAGCTTATATGATACCTCATCATAATGACAAGTCAAACTCATATGTACCTCATTACGATCGAGGTCTTGACTTCCTCCTGCTTGTTGTTCCTCGCGACTCAATTGAACTCGATGTGTCACGTGCTCAACTCAATTCACAGTTTTTAAGTGGGTCATGACGTGTTATCTAGTGATGCCACATGAGCTTACATTGATTGTACCTTGCATAAACACGCTTGCACACAATTGAAAATAATTTAATCATAAAGATGAGATTAGAGTTTGTACTTGTGCCTTGATGCTATACAAGGGTGTATCATGTATGGTGCAAGTGTAACCTCCTGTTGATCAGGTTATTGTGCCTTAGCGGATACATGACACATTCATGTTGTTGTACTAAGTTGGTGAGACATGGGTGTCCCTCATAGTTTTCCTGACTCCTAGTGATTGTATCCTCTTTGTAATTAAATAGTGACCCAAACCATGGGTTCTTTATGGATCCTTCACCGTGGATTGATTGTATTCGGAAAAGAAAAACCAATCTTATAAATGATTTAGCTTTTGTTTATTACCATGAAAAACAAACACAACCGCTTGGCACAAGAGTTGCTTTCTTGGCCCACTTTTGAAATCTAAGTGTGTTGCATCCATTTGACAGTGGGTTGGGACTCTCCACTTAGTATGTTATTTATTTTGATTAATGGATATCTACTGATCTCAACAAGCCTCTTCGAGATGAAAATCAGTAATTAACAGTATTCATTGCTTTGAAAAATCATGTGATAAAACAAACATGTTATTGTGAGTTGGTTTATAGATGGGACGCCCATAGTTTCATATAGATAGTAGTGCAGGTTACTGATTGGTAATAAGCATAACTTTTTTTTTCCTTTATTTTAACAAATACACCATTTGGTTTAGAGAGATATTTAACTAAACTAATGGTCTTAAAATATACGACATGTGATCAAAGGATAATTGGCAATACTTCATCCATTGTATATTTTATTTGAATGAATTTTGATAGACCTTGTTTACCTTTGATAAGGAGATGTTTACTTACCTGAACATATGACCTGATATAAGACGATATTCAGCCATAGTTTAATGACAACACAGATGAGAACACACGGAAAGTGTTTTGATCGGGTCCCACGGATGGCGCCAAATGATGCTGCCAAAATCCGCATGATCGTCAAGGTGATGAGTTGTCCATTAGACTTGGGTTGACCTTGACTTCGGGTCTTTGGTAACATTGCTGAAAAGACAAAAGAAAGATCGTTAGAGAGGTCCCCGGGCTGTGCCCGGGGGAACCCCTCCGACGATCAAGTCAGATAGATATACATAATGTATATTAAAGAACAAAGTTGTAAGATAGAGAGATATGAGTAAAGTTGTGAGCAAGGTATGAACCAAGTTGTCCTCTAAGTAGATCAAATAATCCCTTTTTATAGCAAACTTGATCTAGTTCAACAGGTTTCAAGTGGTCAAGTTGAGTTAATACTTAGCCGATAAGGGTTGTGCAAGTTGATAACTTGTATCTTGCTAGTAGATTTGGTAGTATGGTATTACTCTTCTATGCATATCTTCCAACACATCTGGTGTTAAGATTTGATTCCAAAAAGATATGTGATGATTGCAGATTTCATATGATCATATCTCATATGATATTCTTTGTATTTATCCATGGGCTAAAATACATGCAATGTATTCATGACTGGTAGTATATTGTATTACTTCTTGTTATCTACTTATGTGTATTGCAATTTGTTATATATTTGTACCTCATAGTTTCTTCCATTCGTTTTAGTATTACGTATCTAATACGGGTAACCTCATCAAAACCCATTCTTTTCCAATGGAGTTTAATTTGTTGGTGGTTTAGGTTCCCAGAACAGGGTAAGATAATCAGTAGCAACTGCAATACCACTAAGTGGTTACCGGATATCACTTAGAATCGTGTGATCACTTTCCAAAGTAAACTATTCGACCCTAATGCCTGGGTTATACGAATATCTACTTGGGATAAGACCAAATGTAGTTATAGAATTAGGCACAATTCAATAACCCTTTTGCTTAGAAGTGTTAATCGTTATCTGTGTGTGTCCTTTCATGCATGATCAGATTTCCTATTTATAGGAAAATACTCTTAGCTAGTCAAATGGAATTATGAGAATTAACCGCCCCACTAATCGCCTCATAATTATCCCCATTATAGTTGTTAGTGGTTACATGACCAATTAAACGTGGTCATTATGCAGTTGTAACTGCCACTTGAATAGGTCAATGCCCGTTACAAGCAGTACTTTAATACTAGCAGTACTTTCATACCACTAGCAGTGGAAACACAGCACTAGCAGTGGAAACACTGCCTATCCGCACTAACTTAGCACTAGCAGTGGAAACACTGCTTATCAGTACCAACTTAGCACTAGCAGTACTTTCCACTAGCAGTACTTTCCACTAAAAGAGTCAGGGTGTTCAGGGACCTTATGGGTGTACACTCCGTACCTCCTGACCCATTACCAGGTGTGAACTAATCCCACAAGTGTACTAAATTTTCCAACAATCCTCCCCAAATTTAGCTCACTTCCTTTGCATGAAAACCAAACATTAAACAAAACATGTGCATAAATGAAAATGTCCTGAGGACTGAATTTCCATCTTAGTAAATTACACGTTCAAATATTCGAGAATCAGGGTGTTCTAAGAATTGAACCCTTCAACCCATTTGAATACCTGAAGATAAAATACACACAAATTTTCAAACACTTATCAGCTCCTGACACTATACAAGCCATGTGTCCATATCCAAATTCATAAATGTTGTAAAAGCTAAAAGTCCAAAAGCTTCCTGAAGCGGCAAAACTTCAACATTTACATAGGTGGTTCCTCTTTATTCATGCTCCTGCCAAGCACTTTTTCAAAGAAAATTAACCATTGAGAAGTAAAGACTTCATCCTCCTTTCAACAGGTTCTGAGCACAACCTTGGGATGTAAATAAAACATGTGCTCCAGTCCACTGAATGTTCAACTTTCCACATTGAAGTCAACTCCCAAGTTTCCTTAGGAGGGAGTTGGGTGTCCTAGCATTCAGTGACTAAGTTGGACTTAAACCCATCCCTTTAGCAGACTTTATAACCAAATCTCTAGCCAGACCCTTCGTCAAGTGATCAGCTAAATTTTGTTGAGATCTAACAAACTCTATAGATACCACCCCATTCATGATAAGCTCACGAATCATGCTATGTCTGACACCTAAGTGTCTAGACTTACCATTGTACATTTGGCTATAAGCCTTAGCCAATGTAGCTGCACTATCACAACGGATAAAAATAGGTGCTATAGGTTTAGGCCACAATGGAATCTCAAGAAGCAAGTTTCTCAACCATTCAGCTTCTTTACCAGCAGCTTCTAAAGCCACAAATTCAGATTCCATTGTTGAACTGGTGATGCAAGTTTGCTTCTTGGATGCCCAAGAAATTGCACCTCCACCAAGTAGGAATACCCAGCCACTGGTAGACGAATTGTCTTCAGTGTTACTGATCCAACTTGCATCAGTGTATCCTTCCAACACTGATGGGTAACCAGTATATGAGAGACTATAATCCATAGTTCTCTTCAAATACTTCAGTACCCTCTGAACTGCTTGCTAGTGATGAGCACTAGGATTACTAGTATACCTGCTCAATTTTCCCACTGCAAAACCAATATCAGGTCTTGTACAAGTCATGGCATACATCAGGCAGCCAATTACCCTAGAATACTCAAGTTGAGATACAGCCTTGCCATGATTAGGCATCAACTTCTCACAAGTATCCATATGTGTACTCACTGGAGTACAATCAAAGTAATTGAATTTCCTCAGTACCTTCTCAATATAATGAGACTGAGAGATAGAAATTCTTTTACTTTCATGTTTAATCCTTATACCAAGGATAACATCAGCCTCCCCCATGTCCTTCATGGAGAACCTTGATGACAAAAATTCCTTTGTCAGGTCAACCTGATTTTGGTTAGTGCCAAAGATCAACATGTCATCAACATATAGACAAATGATGACTCCTTTACCAGATTCATCAAATTTGCTATATACACATTTGTCAGCTTGGTTAAGAACATAACCACTAGACAAAACCACTTCATCAAATTTTTGATGCCATTGCTTAGGTGCCTGCTTTAGTCCAAAAAGAGACTTAATCAGTTTGCACACCTTGTTTTCATTTCCAGGCATGATGAAGCCCTGAGGTTGGTTCATATAAACCTCCTCTTCCAATTCACCATTCAAGAAAGCTGTTTTTACATCCATCTGATGAATAATCAGATTGTGAATAGATGCCAAAGCAATCAGCAGTCTTATGGTACTGATACGAGCCACAGGGGCATAAGTATCAAAATAGTCTATCCCTGACTTTTTTTTAAAGCCCTGAATGACTAGTCTAGCCTTGAACTTTTCAATAGTTCCATCTACCTTCATTTTCCTTTTGAAAATCCATTTGCAACCCAAAGGTTTGCAACCAGGAGGTAGATCAACCAACACCCAAGTGTTGTTGCCCATGATGGAATCCATCTCATCATTGATTGCTTCTTTCCAGAAAGCAATATCCTGGGACTTCATTGATTCTTCAAATGTCTTGGGATCATCCTCAACAATGAAGCAATAGGAGTATTGGTCAGAGACCTCATCCCTTGTTCCTTCAACCAAGTATAGTTGAAACTCAGGTCCAAATGGCTTTGGAGTCCTGACCCTTTTGCTCTTCCTGAGTACAGGTTCAGGTTGTTAAACCACAACCTCATCAGGGACCACTGATAGTTCATCATCAGGGACCTCTGATACACCAGTGTCATGAGTTCCATTAGGAATCCTCTGACTTGGTCTAGGGACTGATGAGAATCTATTCTCATCAAAGTTTGCATCCATTGATTCAATTATAGAATTAATTGAAACATATTCATTAGGTTCAATAACATAGAACCTAAAAGCCTTGGAATGCTCAGTGATGAGTGTGTAAATACTCATCATTTTTGGGTCAAATCTGAACTGCAAAACGTTTAAAAATGCTCAAAAATGCATCAAAATACTGAAATTATCTCAAAATTGCATTTTATATGTTTCAGATGCAAAATGTTTAAAATCAGATGAAAAACGAGCTAAGTTTGCATAATTGGCAGTTTCAGTCCCCCGACTTTCAAAAAATGGCAAAATCAGTCCCTAGGCATTTGTTTTGTAAGAAAAGTCACCAAAGTTCCTTTTGTAATCATAAATTGTCATAACTAATCCTTTGGTGATAAATTTCAAAAGTTTTGAGAAATTACAGTTTAGTCCTTGGAATTTCACAATTGGCAAAAATGATCCTTGGATTATTTGAAATGACATGTTTTGCCCTTGGATAATACATTTTCAGAATATACAAGAATGGTCCTTGGAATTTCGAATTGGACACATTTAGTCCCTAAGTTATTTCCCGGGTCCATTATTAATCCTAAATCCAAACCGGATCCAAATAAAACCCAAGCCCAACTCCACCCAAGCCCAACTCCACCCAAGCCCAATCCTAAACTATACCCGGTCCAAATCCAATAACCAAATCCATACCCACGGTTTCAAAATAAAACCGCCTCACGGGTTACCCTCTCCATCATCACACCTACACCTGCAAAAAAACCACCCACGCCCTCCTCCATCATCACCCTATTCCTACCCTCCATCCCAAGACAAGAACCATTTAATGCTTACCTTCCCCTGTCCCAAATCACCAGACCTGTGCAAATAATTTTGGCGCCAATTTCATGAGTCAAGGGTGGAGATCAAAAGGACCAAATCAATGGCTAGGAAAGGAAAGAGAAACCCTAATGAAGCCTATAAAAGAAGGAAGAAGACACAGAAGTAGAGCTGTCACTGTTTTAGACCAAGTTCTTAAATTCATGTTTAATCGTTTTTAATCTTTAATGTAATCTTTAGCTGGGTTTCAAGTTTTTATGTAATGAACAAGTAATTTATGTATCAATTCATCAGTTTTAGCAACCAGTTTCCAGTTTTATGCTTGTTCTAATTTTCCCGCCAAATTTGTCTTAATCGTTTCTTTTGATTACAAATTGTTTGAATGGTTCAAAGTAATTTGTTTAAGCTTATTAAAAGTTAATTGAGTTAATTGGAGCAATTTCTGAGATTTATGCATAATTTTCTTGAAAAGTCAACGAAAGTCAAAGTGGGTCAGTTTTGAAAGTCAAACTGGTTAGGTTGGTTTCTAGTTCTAATTTGTTCACTGGTTTGCTCCAGTGTTGATTTGAGTAATGCAAGATAGCTTTTGTTAAGTTTCCTTGGTTAAATAATGCATTCGACATGTTTAAAGGGTGTTTGGTTTAAACTAGTTTTAAGGTGAAAATTGCACTTTTTACCCATTTTGACAGGACAAGTCAATTGTATTCAAGTTCCAATAGTCACATGTTTGGAGCTGGAAAAGAATTAATATAATCCAATTGAGCTTGAGTTTCATCTGTTTTAAAAAAAAAAGAAAAAAAAATGAGTTTCCTCAATTTTTGCATAGCAGTTTAAGTGTAATTTTGGTCAAGTTAAAAAATTATAAAAAATAAAAATCACAAGTTCATTAGCTTATCTTACTTGTGTCAAAAGGAGAAAATTCAAAAAAATGTCTTAAGGGGTCTGCAAGTAATTCAAAGTGGGAGGATTGGCCAACCACTGCTCTGTGCATTGACCTCAGTTTCAAGCTGCAGATTTTGCAGTTTAAATATAAGCTGCACACAGCTTATTAAGGGTGTATATTGGGGGCAAAAGTAAGTTGGGTTGGTGAACTTTAGGTTCCCAGAAGCTCAAAAGCTCTTTTTCCCTCTAGCTTATCCATAATAAGCTTATAAGGTACCCATTCTCACTGTTTTGCTGCTGGTCTACCATAGCAGTTTTCATCTTGTTTTTAGTGCTTATCCAAGTTTAACTTGTGCTTATTTAGATCTTTTAGATAATAATTAGTATAATTAACCAAGGTTTAGTCTAGTTTCTGCTTATTGTACCCATTTAGTGCTTAATTTCCATTTTATAATTTAGGATTCCCCTAGTTTAGCCTAAATACCAACTGCTTATTTCCCATCAGTTCTTTGATTTTATTTTTACTCAACTAGCTTAATGTGGGAGTGTAGTTTCAGTATTGCTTATTTCTGTTTTCCTATTTGTGATGTTGCTTATTTGGTGCTTATAAGTGGATCTAGATGGTGTTTGGTTGGGTCTGCCCACAGCAGTGGTCAAATAAGCTGTTAAAACAGCTTATTTAAGGTTCTCACAAGAAAAGTTTTTACAAAAATTTCTTATTTTGATTGCATCTTCAAGTTTCAAAAGAAAAAATCAAGAAAAAAATAGAAAGCAAAAAGGGTGGGGAGGCAGGCTCGAACCTGAGACCTCCCACCCTTAATAGAGTGATAGTTGTGTACCTGTAACCAATTGTGCCCTTGGGTCTTTTGCGTTACAAGTTACACTTGATACTTATTTAAGTGTTTTGTGCATATTTTAGCTTAATTTACTTTACAGCTTATCTGTATAAGCTCTTGCTCCCTTTTTATTTTTCTTAAGTCCCTTTTAGGATAAAGTAGCTTTCAGAAAATTTTCAGATTTTTCCATAAGCATTTAATATTTTTTATCATTTAATTAGAGTAAAATAGTTTTTAATTCGTAATAAAAAATATAAAAGTCAAAAAAATATAAACCTTTTTTCTAAAATTTTCTTTTGTCATATAGTAAGTAATAAAATTGTTTTTACACTCGTAGGACTTTTATTTTACAAATTTTACGTTTTATCTTGCGCACTCGCGTAATTTTTATACATAACGCACGTTTTCATTTTAAGTCACGTTTTTAGATGATTTAAGTTTACGTTTTAATTAAAATAGTTTATTTAAGTTATTTTGTTTTATAAATCAAAAACATCATTTTGCAAATAGTGATAGCGTTTATTTAATATATTTTATCTTTTTAATTTTCTTTAATTTGCATTTAAGCCCTTGTAATTTATATACTTTTTCTGTAGTTATAATAAATCAAAACTCTTTTCCGTTCAAATCCTCTCGATCAGTATACGTTTGACTATTCTCGCACAGCTCGTTGGGACATAACGACCTGGGGAAACACTATACTCTCCTGGACTTCATTGCATTGGTGTCTGAACTGTTTTAAGTTTCTTACGGTTAGCCATTCACAAGTGGCTAGCTTGTGTGAGATAACTTGATGATTCGGGACCAATCACTCAGCATATCCAACAAAGATGCAGTCAATGCCTCTTTCACCCAAAGTCTTTAGCTTTGGATCAGGGAGTCTTACAACAGCCCTACAACCCCATACCATGAGATAGTTCAGGTTGGGTTTCCTTTTAGTCCATAGTTCATAAGGGGTAACCTTGTTCTTTTTGTTGGGAACCCTATTTAATAAATAGCAAGTTGTTAACATAGCTTCACCCCAGAACCCTTGACTCAATCCTGAATAGGATAACATGGAATTAACCATCTCCTTCAGCACCCTGTTTTTCCTTTCAGAAATACCATTTTGCTAAGGAGTATAAGGGGCAGTCGTTTCATGGATTATACCAACAGACTGAAAATACAGAGTATCCATGTACTCACCTCCCCTATCAGTCCTTAATCTTTTGATCAGGGACCCAAGTTGTAATTCAACTTCAGTTTTAAACACTTTGAATTTATCTAATGCTTCATCCTTGGTATGTAACAGATAGACATAACAAAACCTTGAAGCATCATCAATAAATGTCACAAAGTACTTCTTATTCCCCAAAGAAGGATTGGCATGCAAATCACACATGTCACTGTGTATTAGCTCCAAGAGCTTAGTCTCACGACTAACACCTTGAAAAGGTTTCTTGGTTATCTTGGTCAACATGCAAGTTTTACACTTTTCAGTGTCCATGTCAAATGCTGGGATTAAACCATCCCTAGACATATCTTGCATTCTTTTATAGTGTACATGGCCAAGTCTAGCATGCCAAAGGGTAGAGTCAGTCAGGTCAATGGTGGTCACAAAGGCTGAATTAACACTATCAGTGGCAATATTAAGCCTGAACATTTGATTACATAAATAACCAAAACCAATAAACACACCATTCTTAGAGAGAACAAATTTATCAGACTCAATAACTTGTTTATATCCATGATTATTCAAAATACTACTTGAAACCAAGTTCTTTCTGATATCAGGAACATGAATAACATTAAACAAAGTTACAATCTTTCCAGAACTAAAATTAAGATCTACACAACCATGACCATGCACCAAGGCTGTTGACTCATTTCCCATGTGAAGAATAGAACCATCATTCAGTGACTCATAAATCTTGAACCAGCTTCTATCTTTACATACATGAACAGTTGCACCAGAGTCAACCCACCACGCAACATCATCATCCTGCACATAATAAGATTCAGATACATATGTAACATAATAAATCTGAAAAGACTTATTAAACATATTCTGACCTTTCAGTGAGTTGGTAGAACCACCACTCCCTGAACCATTAGTGCCTGATCCATTGGCTTTACCACCAATCTTAACACCCTTGCAATCCCTTTTAATGTGACCAGTTTTGCCACATTTCCAACAAGTAGGTGTTGCCTTCTTGTTAGGATCTGCCCTTGTGTTGTCATGATATTTGCGTTTGCCTTTGTTGTCATTGTACCTGGTGGAGTTGTTATGCTCCACCATATTGACAACAGATGCACCAGTAGCATTGCTACTCTTTGGCTTGTCATTATCCTGCACCTTGAGAGATTCCTCAATGCGCAGATGACTGCCCAACTCAACCAGAGTTAACTCCTCCTTTTTATGTTTCAAGGTATGCTTGAAATCTTTCCAAGAAGGGGGACGTTTATCAATGACACAAGAGACTTGAATAGCCTCATCCATGTGCATATTGTGTTGTGTAAACCTTCCAAGTATACCAAGAAGTTCATTGTATTGTTCCATAACTGGTCTTGAATCAGTCATTTTGTAATTTGTGAAATTACTTACAAGGAACCTCTTACTTGATGCATCCTCAACCATATATTTGGCATCCAAGGAATCCCAAGTACTTTGGAAGATTCAAAGTTCTGATAAATATCAAACAGAGAATCAGACATACCATTGAGGATTAGACCTCTGCAAATGTAGTCATCATTCTCCCATTTGCTCCTCCTCCTGATCTGCTCCACAGTAGCATCATCCCCATCATCAGGGATAGGAGTGGTTAGCACATAAACCACACTCATGCTTGACAGCAAGAAGTGCATCTTCTTCTGCCATCTCCTGAAGTCCACCCCTTCAAACTTATCAAGCTTGGCAAAGTTTGAAGCCATGTGTTTCATTGCAGCAGCAACCATTGATTATCACAAAATAGTTTACTTTGATTGTTGGTGGTTTAGGTTCCCAGAACAGGGTAAGATAATCAGTAGCAACTGCAATACCACTAAGTGGTTACCGGATATCACTTGGAATCGTGTGATCACTTTCCAAAGTAAACTATTCGACCCTAATGCCTGGGTTATACGAATATCTACTTGGGATAAGACCAAATGTAGTTATAGAATTAGGCACAATTCAATAACCCTTTTGCTTAGAAGTGTTAATCGTTATCTGTGTGTGTCCTTTCATTTATGATCAGATTTTCTATTTATAGGAAAATACTCTTAGCTAGTCAAATGGAATTATGAGAATTAATCGCCTCATTAATCGCCTCATAATTATCCCCATTATAGCTGTTAGTGGTTACATGACCAATTAAACGTGGTCATTATGCAGTTGTAACTGCCACTTGAATAGGTCAATGCCCGTTACAAGCAGTACTTTAATACTAACAGTACTTTCATACCACTAGCAGTGGAAACACAACACTAGCAATGGAAACACTGCCTATCCGCACTAACTTAGCACTAGCAGTGGAAACACTGCTTATCAGTACCAACTTAGCACTAGCAGTACTTTCCACTAGCAGTACTTTTCACTAAAAGAGTCAGGGTGTTCAGGGACCTTATGGGTGTACACTCCGTACCTCCTGACCCATTACCAGATGTGAACTAATCCCACAAGTACACTAAATTTTCCAACAATTTAGAACCATTGGTTTTTCATGTTTCGCTGTGCTGCTGGTCGCCATAACTTGTTTACTGATGCTGATGATGATTTGGGTGTTGAGGTTTGAAGGGAGGGTTCAGATAATGAAAGTGAAGAAATCCTTGATTCCATTTGATGATTCATCATCAATTCCATTTAAACTACTACTTATTATATTTGTGTAAAGAGGTTTTTTGAGTGGGTTCGTCTAACGATCATAATGTGTTAACTGAACCCAGTGTTTACAAGTTTGGGACTCCAACATATTTTGGTCTTTCAAACTTGACCTTGCTTTTAAACCTTGCTTACAAAACTGAAGCTTGCTTTTAAACCTTAACACATGAGTTTTTCAAGGCTATATGCCGCTCATCTCAAACGTTCCGGAAAGGTTAAAATATTAATTATTATCTTTTTTAATCCTTGTAGGAAACGACGCCGTTTTGGCGTTTGAAAAAATCGGTTGAAACGACAATTTGGTGCCAAATTTAAAGGGTAAAACGACATTTTTGAAACGACGTCGTTTCGTGAGTTTGGAAAAATGGCAAAAAGTACCCCTCAAGTCAACAATGCTTTGCAAAAGGAGTCCTTAATAGTCATAAAGAACCCAGAACCTTCATTGAAGTATATCACCGCCTCATTGAAGTATATCAACAAAGAACCCAGAACCTTCACCCAAGAACTTCAACCGCAGCATTGATCGCACACATTTAACAGTGCCAACTACCATCTGCAAACATATATGGTACGACACCTTAGATGAATTGGGTTCCACTGTAAACGGTAACATCTGGCAAGCATACAACTTCTATAGCTAAATTGGGGTTAGGGTTTTCTTCTTTTTCGTTATCAGGTTTGCTGCTATAATTTTTTAAATTGATTTTTCTGCATCTTAGATGATTTGATTATGTGGGTTTAGATTCAATGGTTTGAAAATGCTAAATTTCTAGATCTCAGCTTGATTTAGGTTGGCATTAGAGTTGTTTGAGGCTGCTTAACTGAAGCTCATCACAATTTGCCAATATTTAATGTCATTATCGGCCACAGAAACAACCTAGAGATCACCATCTTTTTCATTTGAACTGAAGTAGATTACGTATTTTATGTGTGTGAAATTCTTATGGTAGATTATGTTTGATGCAGGCAACTGCACAGCGGCTGCCAATATCTTTAACAAGAAAGAATCATGGATTACAGTTTCTTAGCCGGTATTAGCATTCGAGAAAGCATTCAGTGGTGACAACAGCAACACAACTCGGTAAGGTAACAACAAACCACACAAACCGAAGATGCTGAAATGGTTAACATTCTATAGACGGTTTGTTTCCATTTACAATTACGGGTTGTATGGATTTGCTATAGGTGTCCTGCACACGAGTGAAGAGTTGCAGATTTATTGGGATTTTTTAGTACGGCTTTTAATGAATATATATTTTTTAATGCAGGAAAGTCGATTTGGGAGTGAAAAGCCAAGGCTTGATGTGAAAAATGAAGTTATGCAATGTAATCCGAAATAAGGTAAGCTCATAGCCGACAAATAAGATTAAACAAACATCCCTGACTTATTAGTTGTATGTGACTCTGTTTGCGATGTTTTAGTATTCATATGTTGCCCTTTGTAAGTTATCATCATCTTTGTTCTAACCAGATACTCAGAATCAGCAATCGGCTTGCTCTCCCTTATATTTATTCTTTCGGTCTTCTCAGTAACTTCAGCTCCCACTTCCATGCTCAATGTTACTGGAAACGACTTCCAGCTAGGGGTCAACTATTATGTCATACCATCGACAAGAAAAATCTGCAAAATTGCTACGACCCCAACTATATTTGGTAAGTGTTTTCTTTCTTCAACAACTTATATCTATGAATCAGCTCACTTTGGATTTCGAATTATAATGTAGATTCACATGATAATGCGTCTGGTCTCATTGTTTCATAAATCCTTTAAGTCCTAACGGAAGCAACTAAACGATATACATGGAACTTTTAATTTTCGAGGCAAGGTGAATTTTTTTGAAAATGTCAGTTGAAGTTCATAGGTATAAATATAATCCCTTTTTAATGTTTTTATTTATTAGGTCCATTATGTGAGTTTGATTGGAGTTCACTGTCATAAGAAACAAGCTATGAAAAATCCTTAATAACTTCTAAGACGTATATGACATTAGGTTTCAAATTGATAATGTGATATGGAATAAAAATTTGATTATTTTCAAAACACAATGCCAGACACATCTTAGTCTGTAAGGACTGTGGTTGCTCTGTATTATTTATGGGGTCTCTCGGTGCGGTAATATGGGGTTTCCGGTGTGTGGTGTGTCGCAGCGTATAACTAATTGTCTTCACTTTTGAATAGTACTTAACGAACGTATTGGAGGAACTTGAGAGATTTAAAAGGACTTTAGGCGCTCATAGAATTCCTTTGGTTGTTATACATTATAAAAATGTCAAGTACCTTTTATCACTACCATATCTGCATTATCACCCAAATGCCTGCATTTTTGTCAAATATGAAACCATTGGTCGTTTTTACCCTCTTTGAATTTAAAAGTCAACAAGATCTTTTAATCGTTTGTGCTTATTTTTGGCAGGCCATAAATGAGGCTGTAACTGTTCCTATTGGTGATCAAGGATGCAGAAAACTTCTCGACTTAAATTTGGTTGGTACTATAGATTCAGTTGATGCTCTCTTTTGCCGACGATGTTTGGTATATATGCATACAACTTTTCTTATTTCATTTTGTTGGTTTGGTTAACATTCAGCTAAGTGCGTTTCTTTTTATTCTAACAGAATGATTTTGTTGTTATATGTTTTGGTGGAGTTGATAGGTTTAGGAGGCAACTTGCACATATTGAGGAAGGCTTAGGTAAAGGAGAAAATAATACCACTCTACTGTTAAGGCATAATGCCTCACTTCCGATGTAAGTTACTATATTACATACTTTTGTACCATTGTTACGCATTAGAGGTGTTTACTTATGAACTGGCATTTAATCAATTTGGCTTACGTTTTATTTTTAACGGGTCAACTGGGAAAAAAATGCTACAAAGATAATGGGCTGAATAGCTCAAAAGGGGTTTAAATCGGATGCATTTAACTATCAAAATTATTGTAAAATATACATAAGTATATTTATAACATGAAAGAGCCGCACAACAATATCAATAGATGGTTAAAACGTGTTGGTCGGACGACCATGCATCTGTTTGACTCATTACGCGATTTACCTGACCCGTCTATTTTAACACCTCCATGTATTGGGAGATCATGGGCTGTAATTTGATTTCGAAATGTGAAACTGGTATTAGTTTGCGGAGTTCATACACTTATGTTGAAATTGGTATTAGTAAGGTAAGTGGCAGGTAATCCTAACAACTTAAAGGCCAACACTTTATGAGCAACAAAGTGTATTCATCTTCATCCTGAAAAGAATATTCTTTTTTTAGCTAGCCTACACTTAAAGGCCTGCACCTTATTAGCAATAAATAATGAAAATTATTCTTTACCAAACAATGTTCATGGCTATGCTTATCGGGAAGATGGCCAAATGTGCAACAACTTTTTGCGGACATTCTTTATAGCCTATAGCTTTAAGTCGTTGATGACCATCTTACATAATGGTTACAACAAATGTGGTAACTTTTTTTCAAGATTCATAATAGTATAAAGTTTAAGTAACAGCTTGAAGTTATTTTCTTGATCGTTGCAGACGCAAATTTAAATACCAACTGTTTATTGCCCAGAGAGTTTAATTGTTTTTGTAGTAGTAGCTGTTATAGCTCACGCGAAAAAAGTTATTATGCAGGGATTATATTTTCATATGGTGTTACAGGTAGTGGAAAGATGCGTACTAAGCATGTGAGTATGTTTTGTTTACATGTAATTTAACTGTAACAGTTTGAGGTTTTTTTTGTTGCATCCGATCTCGCGTAGGTGATATGCATATCATATCAACCGTCGCTTGATTTATAAAATTCTGTAATACATGTTACTTTCAGACTTTTCTATATTTTTCAATACATTAATTTATCAACAGGTAGCATCTCGATGCGGCTTTACAGTTACACATTCTGGCAGGAACAACTCATGAAGAGTGGCAAATTGATTGTGTGAGAGTTTTGGCTTTCAGGTTCGGCTGTGTTCCATCGCACCAACAACCAAGTATATAGTGACTACTCGAACTTAGGAAAACGTAAAATAAGGATCTTACTCATATAGCATAAAAAATTAAATGCAAACAACCCGCCGCAACGCGCGGGTGCATCATCTCGTTTCATATAAATTATATCGTAATTATTATTTTTTTAAATAATAATGTTGCGATAGAAATCATTTTTTAGAAGATATGTTAGGATTGTTTCAAAAAGCTTTTTTTATCCTCATATTTTTCAATTATGGATTCCAAACAAAAGCAATATCAATCTTCGGTTACATATGCCAAATAAGTTAGATGTTCATTTTTTAACTTTTAAAGTTAACAAAAGTTATATTTAGATCATTAGTTATGGTATAGATGGATCATTAGTTAACTTTAAAAGGTTAGAAAAGGGCTTTTAAATTGAACGGTGGATGAAATTGCAGGTTTTTATGCTAGAAACGTTTTATTATTGGAAGAAGATCTTCTCAAGTAACTTGACTCAAGTTAGAAGATTCTCAACCATTGGATTAAAAGCAAATATCGAAATGATGTGATTTCACTTTTAATTTTTACTATTGATTTTAATCCAACTTGAAAGTATCATCTTTCCTTATTATTAATTCGTAGTTGGAGGTTTGCGGAAACCTGGTTTTTGGAATATTGTAATTTTTTTTTAATAAAACAACAGTTTTGATTGGGAGGTGATTTGCACACTTTCATATTTGATTGGGACATTTCAAAAAGTGCAATAAACAGTTGTACTGTAAATATAAAAGGGAAATTTGCATAAAAAGGCATCATACTTGACACTTATTGTCATTGTGTGTAGCGAACTATTTTTTTTATCATTGTGACACAAACCTTTTTAGATCGTGCTATTGTGTGTACCGGTGACCTGTTTAACCTGTTGCAGCAGGTCAAGTTAACGACCGTTAATTTTTTTATTGCACCGTTAGTCCTTTTCGTCAGTTTTTAACGACTGTTATTATATTATTGCACCGTTAGTCCTTTTCGCCCATTTTTTACACGTTTTCGTCCATTTTTGCACGGTTTTGTCCGTTTTTACACGTTTTCGTTCGTTTTTGCACGTAAAAAAAGTGTAAAAACGGACGAAACCGTGCAAAAACTAAAAAAAGTGTAAAAACGTACGAAAATGTGCAAAAACGGACGAAAACGTGTAAAAACGGACGAAACCGTGCAAAAACTAAAAAAAACGTGCAAAAACAGACGAAAACGTGTAAAAACGGACGAAAACGTGTAAAAACGGAAGAAATCGTGCAAACGAAAACATGTAAAAACGGACGAAAACGTGTAAAAACGGACGAAACCGTGCAAAAACTAAAAAAAACGTGTAAAAACGGACGAAACTGTGCAAAAACGGACGAAAACGTGTAAAAACGGACGAAACCGTGCAAAAATTAAAAAAAACGTGTAAAAACGGACGGAACTGTGCAAAAACGGACGAAAACGTGTAAAAACGGACGAAAACGTGTAAAAACGGACGTAACCGTGTAAAAACGAACGAAAACATGTAAAAACGTGCAAAAACGAACGAAAACTTGTAAAAACGGACGAAACCGTGCAAAAACGGACGAAAACGTGTAAAGAACGGGCGAAAAGGACTAACGGTGCAATAATATAATAACAGTCGTTAAAAACTGACGAAAAGGACTAACTGTGCAATAAAAATATTAACGGTCGTTAACTTGACCTGCTGCAACAGGTTAAACAGGTCACCGGTACACACAATAGCACGATCTAAAAATGTTTGTGTCACAATGATAAAAAAAATAGTTCGCTACACACAATGACAATAAATGTCAAGTATGATGCCTTTTTATGCAATTTTCCCAAATATAAAATGCTTTAATTGTTTGTACATTGAGTATCTCAATCACTTCTTTTTTTATAGATAGGAGTAGAAGTCATAGAACCATACTTTTTTTTTTTTTTTTCATATAGCTTCGTGGATATAGACAGTTACTTGGTTTTAGTTATGACTTATGATTATATGTAAGGATTGTTTCACGACATATGGTGTAGAGGTGATTGTTTTGAACGTTAGTTTTGATTACAAATGAAATTCTTGTTTCTAACATGTATATTTAGAATCGTTATATTGAATGTCGGCAAACACTTATAAAAGTGTAAACACAACTACTGTATGTCGGCATGGCCTTTGGCTGCTCTTTATTTTCTTGATCAAACCTAGCTAAGTAGCTATAGTGTTGTGTTTTTAATGTCACAAAGGTCTAACCCATATTTAATGTAGATAGTTAGGTTTATGCATCTTAAAAATCTCATTGCCCATTGATGTAAAAATGTTTTTATAGTTTAGTATCAATTTATAATTGTTACTAAATCTCAAAGGGTAGCTTACCATCTTCTATCTCTACTACTGATATATATTTTTTTGGGGCATTTACATATATATCTTTGCAAAATTCAAAAATTACATATATATATCATTTTCATGCATTAAAAGCATTGTATTTTATGCATAAAAAACTGGTAAAAAGAATATATATGTAATTTTTAAAATTTACAAGGATATACATGAAATTATGCCTATTTTTGAAACTTAAAATACTTAAATTTTAATTATTGATCTTTTAAACTTTAATGCTTAAATGGTAAGTAATGTTTGTTTACTAGTATTATACCCTAAATTAAAAATGATAATATCAATAACAATTGAGTTAATATTTTAGATATTGTTTAATCTTTAAACTTTTATCATTTTTTGTTTTTAACTCATGAACTTTCTTTTACGTAATGATTACAAATTGAACCCGTAAGTTTTGCATCAAAGATCAAAACAGAACATGATTTTACAAGTATAATTATTTGCCGCTATATATCATCGTTTTACACGAGTATTCTTCTAGCGTTATTACATCCATATGCAATGTCACTTGAAAATTTAATTTATCAAATCTTAGAAATGTGGATTAACTGTCACAAAGCATGACATTTGTAAAGTAATAACGGGATAAACCAATTTTTGTGTATCGCTGGCAATGATGGTCAATGTGAGAATTATTGATAGTTTTGAAATGTTATGGGATCAATTTGTTTTTTTCTTCTTATGTCATGATCCACAAATTGTTATTTTTATGTTTAACGTTTTAACTTTAAATAATACATAATTTAATAAGAGTGCTATTATTATATTATTTCATATTCATATTCACCTTTCAAAACATATAGATTTGGTTAAAACGTGAAAGTAAACGTAATTTTAAACAATTTAAAATAGAGTTTGACATTTAAGTTGAGACGAAAAAGGCTAGCTTCTAGGTGGTTGCTTGCACACATGTAACACTCAAGAAGTATATCGTTGTCTAATTGAATCTGCATATTTAGGTTGCTAATATTAAATTCATTCTTCTTCTCGTATGATGCCAATATTTGATAATTTGAATTTTCTCTAAAATAAGAGTCACCAATTTATTTTATGTAAGCTACTATATAGCTCATGCGTAGCGAAAGAGCTAGCACAAGCAGTCTTTGTAGCGAACTCCAGCGTAAATGAATGCTTTTATTTCGACTTTGAAAGTTTTTCTGATCCAACTCTTTTATGCCATTGATTGATCAATAGACGATGAACATATGATTAACTTTTTGGCAACCATGTTTCTAATGTCCATTTACTCCACGTTATTGTAAGTGTGTTTTCTTCTCCATTAAGATAGAAGTGGAAAGTTAATTGTATGTGATTTTGCGTTTTTTTTTTTTTTTTTTTTTTTTTTTTTTCACTCACCATTTTCATATTAATAAGGTTCATTTTTATTGATATTTATTTATAATCTTATGCATCAAATAAAAAATTTTGGTCTTACAAAATTAAAGGCTCTGGAGACGTTCATAAATCGAGTAAAACTCACATGAATCAAAAATCCGAAAGCGAACCAAATCGAATGAAATTGAATCGAATTTATAACCAAATTGAATTTGTCAAAATCGAACCTAACCTAATTAGATATTCGGTTTTCTGTTTGAATATGGTTTAACAAAATGAACACCAAATCGAGCTGAACCAAAAACTAAATTCACATAAATATTTATATATTTATATTCAAAGAACCATTAAAAAAAATTCCCAATATAACTATAACATTTTTTAAGTTTTTTGTTTTTTCTTTTCTTTTCTAAAAAATAAATCATGTAATTCGGGTATTTGAGTCAAACCGAACCGAATTCAAATTCGATTTTTGGTTTTATTCAGAAAAAAAAATTAACCGAACTAGCCGAACAACCCGATCCCGAACCGATGAACACCCCTGCTCTCCACTGTCGCCTATCTATAATACATATAAAGAGAAAATATATTTGTTTAAATTTAAAAACTTAAAAACTAAGGAATGTTTTTAGCCTAAAATACATTTACTTATTAAATTCAATGCAATTTTTAAATATTTAAATACTTAATTACAATCTAAAATATTATTTTTTTCACTCTCACTTACTAACATCTATATATACATAGAACAAAGTTGCACACATAAATAACGCTACTATACATGATCACTGTTATGTGTAAGTAAACGATTAATCCTTTGAGAAAACAATGTAAATCAGAACACACGTAACACCATATAAGTCTTAGGGTGTGTTTGTTTCATTAAGATGTTTTGGGTCTGAATCTGACTACCAAATCTTACTGGTAAGAGGTGGCTAGAAAGTCTAAATCTGAACGAAATAATGTTGTTTGTTTTTGTATAATTGTCCGAATGATTTTAAGTACTCGTTTTTGCAATTCGTTTATTAAACCAACGCAATGCGATAATAAGTAACTTATGTAAATATGAAACAAGATTTTTTATCATAAATATAACATAGTTAAGAGGCAGTAAGACAAATCCTCCACCTCTTACTGAGTAAGATTATATATGTCTAACTGAGTTTTACTCAAAAGAAGAAAAACAAACAAACAAAACGTCTGCTGTGGGTTAATAAGATTTAAAAAAAAAAAAAAACAAACACACCCTTAATGAATAAGAAAGAACCACCGATAGAAGCCAAGGATAAAAACCAAAAAAGTAAATATAATTTTAGAAGAATTTACTAAAACACAAACAATCTAGAAATAGTCATGCCAACTTTAAAAAAAAAAAAAAAAAAACTTTACCTAACTTAAGCATGTGTGTGAGAGTAAATTCAAACTTTATAAATTAATCGAAAAAAATGGTTAAAAAGAAATATTTGGTCGAAATTTTGCCGACGAAACTTTTGTAACAATTGATGTGTGAAACAGTGATCGGACGCCACGTGAACGCCACATGGTCGCTCACAAAACCTTTCCCCCAAAGCAAGTAGGGCCCACAGACATCCACGTCAGCACACTTTATTCGGGAGGGAGGGGGAGGGAATAAATCGCGCGCACACAAATTTGGAAATAAAAAAAAGAATCTGAATCTTTATTTGCCCTAAACAATTAAAATATGTTATACTAGCTTAAATGAAATAAAATTAAAAGGTAGTGTGTATATCATTCAGATCTGTGGAATATAAATATTCGATGTAATTTTGTTTACTTTTTGCTTTATTGCGTGATTTAGGGTTTTTCATCCTCACTCATTCAATCCAGATCTTTTACGGACATCATAATTACTTTGTAAGTGTATCATTTATTATTTCCTTTTTTATTATTATGCAATTGTGTTTTGTGGTGAATTTAGGGTTATAATTGTTCGGTAAATAGTGACTGTAACTGTAACTGTATCAGTTTTTTTTTTTTTTTTTTTTTTTTTTCTAAATTCTAGCAGTTTGTATTATTATATACTTTGTGGCGTTAGAATTGGTTTGTGGTAACTATTCTTAGAACTTACAGCTTCTTCTTCTCAAGTTCTGTGTGTGTTATTGCGTTTTGGTTGTCGAAAATAATAGGGTTAGAATTGGTTTGTGGTTTAGTAGATTGATTGTTTGTTAGTAATGTTTACAAGTTGGGTTAGGATAATACCCCTCCTAAAGTGATTCCAATACCCTCCCTAGGTGTTTTTTTTCTTTTTTTTTTTTTTTTTTTTAATTACAAAACTCTGTAACTGGAAATATAAAGTTTGACAAGAAATGCGGAACATAAACTGATAAAAAAAAAGAAAAGAAAAAAAGAAACAGAACGTGATAAAAACTGTCTTATACTGTTAATAGAGGGAGTAAAAGGTGGGCCAAAAGGGGTAAAAAGTGGGCGGGGGTTATGCATAACAACACCAATTAATGGTTTATGATGTTTTATCTGTGTGTGTTTTGGCTTTTCGTGTGGTGGAAATTGGGGTTAGAATAGTAACGGTAACTGTATATGTGGTTTAGTAACGTTGCTAACTTTTATAATATATACTTTAGGATGTTCTGTGCGTGTTTGCGTGTGGCTGAATTTCTGGTGGAATTTAAAGTTTGGTGAAGGGTAACCGTTTACTTTGTATGATTCTGTAATATAAACTCTAGATGTTTGTTATTCAAGTAGTATTTGTTTTGATCAACTTGTCTAGTGACAAAATTCGATACCGAAAAACTACATTTTGTTTGGTGGGGGTTCTTAGCTCTAGACGTAACTTATGCTGTTTAGTATGAAGTAAAACATTCTGAGGTTTAAATTTGTTAGAATAGCAAAGAATTTGATTACAAGGCTAGTAGTCTATTGAAGTAATTACTGTGAAATCATACTTTAAGTCAGGCTGCGTTGGGTGTGCTTTGTTAGAATAGTAATTTATTAGAAATTGTTACTGAAGTAGCCTTTGTTTCGATTTCACTATTTGGTGATGAATTTCGAAACGATAAATTAGAACATGTGGTAGCTGTGGATCTTAGCTTCTAGAACTAATATTACTGCCTAATTCTCTGGTTTGTAGGGTGGGTGGGGGTGCATATGATACTCATGAGCTCTAATTGTGTTACTTGTGTTTGGTTATTGTGGTAGATAGATACGAGAGTCTGATTGTAATGACGATGTTAGGTTAAGGTTTAATAAAAGAGTAAGAAATTCCAGCAAGTATCTGCAATTCTTATATGAGATGGTAAATATTCAAGTGTGATATTGTACTTTAAAAAGGGTGCATTCGGTGTAATGTGAAAAAGGTCCTGGTCATGATAGTATAGTAGATTAGTAGGGGCCTGGGGGTCTGTAGGTATTGGATGCTAGCGTGTTATGTTTGTTGATAGCAACTTATTTGCTGAAAATAAATGGAGGCATGGGTGTACGCATGGACAAATTTGTTGAAATTTATTATTTTTGTCATATTTCTATTTATGTATTTTCTGTCCCATGCTTACATAATTTATTGTGTTTTTGTAGGTGGTATATTTTCGTTTTTAAGTTCTTCTCACTTAAGTTTTGAGAAAATCGAGCTTATTGAAGACTGCAGTAAGACGTAAAATTGTTAAAAACTAATCTATATATACTGGGTTCTATACAAGTGCATGATGCCATTGAATGAGAGCATGAGTTGGAACTTGTGGAATGCATAGTATCAGATTATAGAGAATGGATGACTACCGACAGCCTGAGATTCTGCCACCAGCATGGATAAATAAGAATCCATCTGAATTGGCGGAATCAAATGTCTTCATCATCTCTTGCTTTATTGCTGGTATTATCGGTATACTAACTATAGTGTACACCGCTTTCCAATGGAGAAGGAACATCAGTGTAAGTTTGATGAAAGCTACCGCAAGAAAAAAGAAAGATCCAAAATCTAGAAACAAAGTTCCTCTAGCTGCTCATACATGGTATCTTGAGTCTGGATCACGCGGTAAAAGCTTAAATTGTTGCGTGTGCTTAAAATCAGTGTCGTCGTCTCAGACTCTTGCCCCCAAGGGTGGTTCAGATAGCTTTATTCATCGTTGTAAAATATGCGGGGCCGCAGCTCACCTCAGCTGTTCCTCAAAGGCGCATAGAGATTGTAAATGTGTGTCGATGATTGGCTCGACACGTATCTTGCATCTATGGGCTATCCGGTGGACTGAGGTGGTTGACCAACCTGATGAGATCTCGTTCTGCAGCCATTGTGAAGAGCCGTGTAGTGCCTCTTTCATTGGTGGATCACCAATATGGTGTTGCTTATGGTGTCAGCGGTTGGTTCATGTCGACTGTCATAGTAGTTTGTATAGCGATACAGGCGATGTTTGTGATTTGGGTCCTTTTAGAAGGTTGATTGTGTCACCTCTTCATGTTAAGGAACTGAGTAGGTCTTCATCAGGTGGAATCTTGAGTTCTATTACCCATGGAGCTAATGAGATTGCATCTTCTGTACGTGCAAGTATTAGAAACCAAGGTAAGAAAACAAAGCAAGGAAACCAAGTCCCGGTGGAAATCAGTAACGGTAGTGTAGGGGAATCTTCTACAGTAAGTACCACAGAAACTAATTTAGCAAATCACGCCTCAAATGGACCACAAGAAAATGGGAATCCGAACATAGAGGGTACAAGTCAACCCCAAGATGGTCATGTGGTTAAAACATTTGGTCGAAAGCTGAGTTTTAAGAGAAGCACACCAAATAGTCAGAGAGACGAGTCCCATATAGTAGGGATGAAGCAGAAGTATGAGTTGACTGATTTGGGTCCAGACGCAAGGCCTCTCTTAGTCTTCATTAACAAGAAGAGTGGTGCTCAGCGAGGAGATTCACTCAGGCTACGAATGAATATCCTCTTGAACCCTGTTCAGGTTAGTGCACCATAAGGTGTCAAAATACTTTGAGGATGTTGCTTTCATGAGTGTTTTCGATTCTACATTTACTTTTGCCAATAGTTAGGTTTATAAACTCGGCTGATTCTAACGCACTAGATCCCTTGTAGCTGTTTAAGAAGATGGCGAATGCGTAAATGTGATGAAATTTTTAGGGATTAGGCGTGTTAAATAGAGCTTGAACTTATTTCTTTAACTAGATAGGCTGTATTCCTGTTTATTGCATTAATTCCACTTATGTTGTGGCCATTTTATGACAGATATACGCACCTTGATTTGTAAAATCTCTTGTAACCTGGTGCTGGTCTGGCTTTGTGTACTGAAAGCAATTATGTAATATAGAATAACTAGAAATCTAGAATTAGATTATTACTTGTTAAAAATGGGCTGGAGGAGTGTTTGGATGTGCTTCCTCTGTTTGAAGTTCTGATAATTAGAATATCAACTATTGGTTTCTTTGGCAAAATTCCAATTTATAGGGATCTACATCTAAATTGACCCCTAAACAATTAGGCAATCATAACAGTTTTGTTGCGAAACTTGTTATTTGACCAGAATGATTATAATTATAATTTAATCAAACAATTATAACAGTTAGGCACGGTTCACTTCACAAAATATTTAAATTGATTCTGCAAAACCCGTAAGTAACCAGATAACAAAATCGGTTTCGCCATACCTAAACACTAGAAACTGGTTATATGTGAATTGGAACACACGAATCAGGTAATCGGAAAATGCAATGCCAAGCCCCTTCATCTGCTGCTATCATATGGAAAAAGAGTATGTGAAGATATGTTTGAGGAATAGTAGAAAATTCATACTCTCTTCTCAAAGACAAGTGGTAATTGTTTGTTCATCATCAGTGCAGATAATGCAAGTGCTTATATCTTACAAACCATGTTTATTTGTCGTTGCATTGAGCGTATTAATTGGTTATTTGACCTTTTCTTGTAGAGGGTAGGCCTCTTAATCCGACTTGTTTATATATCTTTTAGGTTTTCGAGTTGAGCTCCACGGAGGGTCCAGAAGTTGGTCTCTATCTATTTAGAAAAGTACCCCATTTCAAAATTCTTATATGCGGAGGTGATGGAACGGTTGGATGGGTATTGGATGCCATTGAAAAGCAAAATTTTGTTTGTCCTCCACCAGTTGCTATTCTACCTGCTGGAACTGGAAATGACTTGTCAAGAGTGTTGGGCTGGGGAGGTGGTTTGGGAACATTAGAGAAACAGGGAGGCCTCTGCACTACGCTTCATGACATAGAACATGCTGCTGTGACCATTCTTGATCGTTGGAAGATTTCTATAACCACCCAGAAGGGAAAGCAGCTTCGTGCCCCAAAATTTATGAATAATTATCTTGGTATGTGACACTCCCCAAACACCAATCTCTAAGTGTGTTTTCTTGGTATTTTTATAGGGTGGCATGTGCAGTTGGGTTTCTAGGCACATACTAATTATATTGAAGAATGTATGTCTGGATATGTGAACCTGAAGTATTGTGTAAAACAGAGATAGCAATATAGGCGGGTCGGGAAGGTTGGGTGACTTTTTACTACGGAACTAAGTGTAGGTTGGGTTGACCTGCTTACTTGTTTGTTTTTCAAATGTTTTTATAGTTAATGCTTTAGGCCATTATTAGTTATGTTTACAAATAAAAAAGCAAATATCATTACACTTGTGATTGTTTGTTTTTCAAGTGTTTCTGCCTTGTTATATTCTATTCTGTTATAATCATGGATGCTCTTAAAACATATTACAGGGGTAGGATGCGATGCAAAGGTTGCTTTAGAAATTCATAATCTGAGGGAGGAGAATCCTGAGAAATTCTACAACCAGGTATGCATCCCTTTATCTGGTTATTCTCACTTGAATGCTCACTGGGCTTGAGATGGGCGCTTGCTTTGGATCTGGTAGTAGGAAATTATTACAAAAGAAGCACTGCCTTTATTTTGTCTTGGTCCCAATTTAACACTAAACACGACCGTACGCACTGGCCAAAATATCTGGTAACAATGCTATGAATGATTGTTTAAAAGATACCTACAAAGGATCCTTGTAGTGACCCAAATATATAGTGAAAATGATCGAACATTATTGGTTGATCACCTATAGTCCCATACAATTGTTACTTATAGATTATGCCGTTATTTAATTATGACAAACTTTTTGTATTTCATCTTTTTTTGTTTAATGTTTCAACTACGTACATAAAAATTATAGTTTTAGCTGTCAAAAGAACATGTGTATTTGATATACTAATTAGGCTACTTCTTTTCAATAACATACCACTCTCTCATGCATTATATAAGACAATTTTGGATTTTCAAATCAGTTTATTATATATGTTTCTAATATCGTTCTTTTCACTATAGCAGAACTGGGGGTGGGGCACAGGGGTTACCTTTATTACCTTTATGGTATGATCAAATGTCTGTTTCACATCTGATGTTTAATACATATGCAAGTGAATCACTTTAACATTGCATATTGTATTCACGCACAGTTCGTTAAGGCTTAAATGGCTTATGATGCTCATGTATTTCTTATACTTAATTTAAGGGGAAATTGACAACAGCTTTTATTCCTGCTTAGTTATCTTCGCTAAGCTAAAGTACTTTGTGTGTGATTGCAGTTCATGAATAAAGTTTTGTACGCTAGAGAAGGTGCTAGGACTATTATGGATAGAACATTTGCTGATTACCCTTGGCAAGTTAAAGTGGAGGTTGATGGCGTTGATATTGAGGTCCCTGAGGTTAGTTCAACGTTTTTTCTTAGAGAAAAAACATTGAAGAACTTCATTTATACTTTCTGTTATTCTGATTACATCTCTGATTTTTCATCATACAGTTCTTGTTTAAAATTTCGATATGATACTTGTTTTTTAAAGCATCATTTCTTGTCAAACATTTTTATAATTAGACTTATGACATGCATTGTTTTTTAAAGCATCATTTCTTGTCAAACATTTTTATAATTAGACTTATGACATGCACTTTAAATCCTATAAGTACATTTTAAAAGCATAAGCTGAAAATTACTGACCTTACTTTTTGAACCGACTGCTAATATTTCCTTTTTTCTTCCTTTCCTATAAAATGATTTAATCATGTCGTTACACCAAAGTTTCGTGTTTGTGGTTTAACGGCTCCACCTGTTATTTATTCATTCAAGTTATGCATTCATCTTTCAGGATGCCGAGGGTGTTCTTGTTGCCAATATTGGCAGCTATATGGGTGGTGTAGACTTGTGGCAGAATGAAGATGAAAACTATGATAATTTTGATCCTCAATCTATGCATGATAGAATACTGGAAGTTGTGAGCATATCAGGGACCTGGCATCTTGGAAAGCTACAGGTAATATCACTTCACATATGCAGTTTCTCATTGCATTAACCTTTAAAAATTGGTCTACCTACCTGCCCTCCCAAACGCACGCACGCGTCCCCTTTGAAACAAAAAACAGACACCCATATAGAAAGAATCGGTCTACCTACATACCCTCCCAAACACACACTCACACCCCTTTTGAAGCAAAAAAAACACCCTTAAATCAATACTACATTTTTCTCTATTATTTTGTTTAAACCTAATGAGTGATTATTTTGACTATTTTCCAGGTTGGGCTTTCTCGAGCTCGAAGGCTTGCGCAAGGGCAAAACATTAAAATTCAGCTTCTTGCTCCCTTGCCAGTTCAAATAGACGGTGAACCATGGATGCAGTCTCCATGCACATTGACCATTTCTCATCATTGCCAGGTTCTCTCTCTCTTTCACTTTTGTCTCTTCTAATATATAGTTCCAATCAAATTGGTCATGCTATCAGTGGCTGAAAATAGCCTTGTTATTTATATTTCTAGAAAGCTTCGATACAAGCAGATCACTAACTTGGCCCGAAGATATATTTGGGTAGCCTATAAACGTTTTATAATATATATGGTTTGCTCTAATTTAAATAGTTGAGTACTTGGATGGCCTCTACATACATTGTGCTTTCTGTCTATTAGTTACTTGAATAATCCAATCTTTTAGACGCCCAAACAAGTAATTATATGATTATACCAAGTTACCAACTATAAACAGTAGAAGCACATTTAAACTCTATATCTTGCCTCTGTTCTATGAACTTGTTATCTGATTCTGATTGTTCAATGTCGCATAATCTATTTCGAACTCCCGCGTAATTGTGTTTCCAAGCTATAGTGGCCATAAATTCTTACATCACTGCATCTGCAGTAACGCACCTATTTCTTAAATTTGGTTAGAAAGAATAAAATTAGACACATGAATCTTTTCTTTCAATTACTGATTCATTGTGTTGGGATGCTGTTGAATAGGCCTTCATGCTGAAAAGGTCTGCAGAGGAACCACTGGGCCATGCAGCAGCTATAGTCGCTGATGTGCTAGCACACGCTGAAACGAATCACGTGATTAGTGCATCTCAAAAACGAGCCCTTCTTCAGGAAATGGCACTTAAACTATCTTAGAACACGAACTAATTGAGAGTTTAACTAGTAGCAGTTCGTATATTTGTAGCCCTTGCCTTTTCTCCTCTTTTGTGTCATATTGTTTCTTTCTTGTTTGTATACGAAATCTTGAACTATATATAAGAATGAAAAAGTTTTTGTGTAAACCCTCTGTTGGTTTGCTGTGTCCTCTGTGAATCATAACAAGTAAGAAAGGCAGAAAAGCATGATGTCGATTACCGTGTGCTATATCCCTTCAATTTCTTTTTTACAAGTATTGCAAGTATTTCTGATTGGAGCATGAATATTAGTTATACTTAGATGAGCGCTAACGGGGTTAAGTTGGGGTCTGGTCCTAAAAGGCTCAATTCAAGGCTCTGATAGGATGGCGGTTACGAAACAGGTCTATTATGTTGGCGTGAGACATGGTTATAGACTGGGGCTTATAATCACAAGAGGGTTATAATTCATATCAAGGCTTGGCCCCAACGCTTTAGGACTAGGCTTGCCCCTAAAAGGGTGTCACTTTTCTTTTGTGACTGTAATTGATGTGGAAAGTGGGACGCTAGCATGTATTTGTGTGGAAATAAATGGTTACAGCAGGTGACACTTTGATAATGAGGTGCTACTTACAACAGACATGTTGAAAATCAAGGCCTATTTTCTAAGTTGACCAAGTGCAAACTGACAAATGCATCCAGCATTTTCAATTCTATAGACATCTGCTACCACTGAGTCTTGACTCATGAGTCATGAGTACTTGTGATTAGGGGTGCTCATCGGTCTAAAACCGGACCGGACCGACGAAAACCGGACCGGACCGAGACCGAATCCGGCAAAAACTCCGGACCGAGACCGAGACCGAATGAGGTCGGTCCGGTCCGGTCCGGTCCGGTCCGGTCGGTTTTGTCGGTCGGTCCGGTCCACAAGGCTAAATTTCGGGTTTTCGTCGGTTTTGGGTCCGGACCGGACCGGACCGGACCGGACCGAGACCGAATCCGGCAAAAATCCTAGACCGAGACCGGACCGCCGGTCCATCGGTCCGGTCGGTTTCGGTCCGGTCCGGTCGGTTTTGTCGGTCGGTCCGGTCCGTCCGGTCCGTTTGAGCAGCCCTACTTGTGATGTAACGCAGCTTCTCATTCAACATTATGGACGATACAGAAGTTTTGCAATGGATACAGGCATTAACAAAACTGAGATTACTGTCTCACAAAAGATGTATAGACAGAACTGTGGAGGGCTGTTTAAAAGAAATGTCATGTCTTCCAACATCAATAGATCGCGACTCTTGTATTTCCTACTTTATTTTCTTCAATTTAGATGCAACTAAACACGACACCAACAATGCCACTCTTTGCGTTTCATACCATCAAGTGGATGGTTTAGCATAAAGTTGTGGCTGTACGCCTGTACATATAGGTAGTTTTGAGTAAGGTGTGTGCTCGTATACATACTTGAAGAGTTTGTAGTTACTGCATGATCCATGTGTTTTTTTTTTTTTTTTTTTTTTTTTTTTTTTTTTTTAATCTAGTTCAAACCTGAAACTGGAAGTTGGAACCAGTCAGCATCATATAATTCGGCCAAAAACTTGCATATGAAAACACTATGAAACAAATCTCTCTGATGTTTCTTTTCATGCTATTACAATATGACTATGAACAATAAGGAAAATGTAAGTCAAATGGATTGTTTATAGTCAAATTGATTATCATAACATAATATTGAAAAACAAATAAATAATAGTACAGCAGTACAATATTTAATGAAACATTTTGGAACCAAACTTATAAACAATTAAACATCAACGTCGTAGTGCTTTTATAATGTGATTCTTTCAAGTATGTACCAACTCTAAATTGTTGATTAGTGCTTCATAAAAGATATCATATTCTGCAACAAAAAAATAAAAGATATCATATTTAAGACAAGTCGACAATCTAGCAATTCAACTAATTTATTTTGTATATTTCACACTCATCATATTATATTTGCCGTTAAGCATATAAAATAGACGAGCATTACCTTATTCTATTTCATTTCACGCCATCCTAAAAGACACAAGTATGAAAACAAAAAAATATATTCATATTATGAGTTAGGTGAAATTGGTTTGCTAAGTTTTTTTATACTCAAGAATGTAAAAAAGATTAATTTAACACACTAAATAAATTTTGGCCGGATGATGCCCACATGAACAAATATTTATATTTTGGGTTGGAAATAAATATTGATTTTAAATTGATAATAATGTAATTATTAACGTTGCGGCATGATTAAAGATGAATTTTCAAATGCTTACTCTTATTTTGGTGATTATCAAGGGACAAATCCTCACAATCCATCTAATTTGATCTAATGGTGGGGATAAACATAAGATTTAATATGGAAACTTAAGTCCATGTTTTTTTTCTCCTTTTTCTTTGTCTTTATTATTTACTAACATTTTTTTTTTTTTTTTTTTTTTTTTTTTTTTTTTTTTTTTAATTTTAAATCCACGTATTTTTTTTTATTCAAGTTTTTTTTAGTTTTTTTTTTCTTTTCCACTTTCATACGTTTTCGTCTGTTTTCATCCGTTTACGTACGTTTACATCCGTTTTCTGACGTTTTTGTACGTTTTCATACGTTTATATAAGTTTTCGTCTGTTTTTAGACGTTTTCGTCTGTTTTTACGTTTTCGTCCATTTTTAGACATTTTCGTCTCTTTTCAGACGTTTTCGTCTGTTTTCATACGTTTTCGTTTATTTTCATACGTTTTTGTCCATTTTCTTACGTTTTCGTCCGTTTTCTTTCGTTTTCGTCTATTTTTCATACGTTTTCAGACCTGTTTTTACGCTTTCATACGTTTTCGTCTGTTTCTTACGTTTTCGTCCATTTCTTACGTTTTCGGCCATTTTCATCTATTTTCATATGTTTTTGTCTGTTTTTTTAGGTTTTCATGTATTTTCGTCCGTTTTTAGACGTTTTCGTCTGTATTTTTACGTTTTCATGTATTTTCGTCCGTTTTTATACGTTTTCGTTCGTTTTCATACGTTGTCATCCGTTTTTTTACGTTTTCATCCATTTTTAGACGTTTTCGTCTGTTTTTCAGATTTTTCATCCGTTTTTATACGTTTTCGTCCGTTTTCATCCGTTTTTATACAATTTTGTCTGTTTTATACGTTTTTGTCCGTTTTCATACGTTTTTATACGTTTTTCATTCGATTTTATACGTTTTCAGACGTTTTCATTTTGATATTTGTAAGTGACACTTATTTATCTCTTGTGATATAACACTGTAAGAAAGATGAAAAGTATTACATTCTTCATCATGTATGTGTTATCGGTTGTAATACTCAACTAAGTGTGATGGTTGTGTTTTTGAAAATATTTAGGAAGATTTTTGTGTTTTATGATATTATGAAATATTAGAAAAGTTGTTCAATTGAAAACAAGAGATGTTATAATACTTTTGTTAGACTTGTGGTGGATTTTTCTATTTAATGGATACATTGTGCATGTTTCGATAGATTTTTATAGCGGGATTTGAAAATATCTATGGTTGAATCAGAAAACTAAATAAGCTATGGTTGAAGATAGCACACATCTTTATAAACAAACTGAGGAAGCTCAAACACTTGTGATATCACAGGTGATATCACCTTACTTGTGATATCACACGTGATATCATGTGTGATAACACCATTGATATCACCTGTGATATCATGTGTGATATTACCGGTGATAGCATGTGTGATATCATAGTATATATCACTTGTGATATCACCAGTGATATCATGTGATATCACAAGTGAGGTGATATCACCTGTGATATCATGTGTGATATCATAGGTGTTTGAGCTTACTCAGTTTGTTTATAAAGATGTGTGCTTTCTTCAACCATAACTTCTTTAGTTTGCTGATTCAACCATAAATATTTTTAAATTCCGCTATAAAACCTATCGAAATATGCATAATGTATCCATTAAATAGAAAAATACACCACAAGTCTAACAAAAGTTTTATAACATCTTTTGTTTTCAGTTAAACACCTTTTCTAATATTTCATATTATCATAAAACACAAAAATCTTCTTAAATATTTTCAAAAACACAAATAAAAAAAAATGAACAGAATCATCACAGTAATATAATAAGTGATGTTTATTATCATTTCTTTCATATATACTTGGTAAAATACTAAATTCTTATCACATTTGGTATGAATTTAATAATTCACATTCTTAGTTGAGTATCACAACTGATAACACATATATGATGAAGAGTGTAATACTCTTCATCTTTCTTACAGTGTTATATCACAAGAGATAAATAAGTGTCACTTAAAAATATCAAAATGAATAAAAAGGAAGCAAACTATGAAAATAGAGACTTGACATATTCTCAAAATCAAACAAGTGTTGCATTAAATTAACATTTTTTTGAACAAAATAAGAATTCACCTAAAGAGACTTTAACCCCTTTATTTCTACTAAGAGTATAATATCACAAGTGATAGATAACATTGGTTGCATTAAAAAAAATATGCGCTTGTCAATTGCGATGAAAGGCACAAAAACTATCTTGTAACTGAAAATTATAAAAATATTAGAAAACACATAGGTGATAATATATAAAAATATATAGAGCAATGAAATATCTCAGGTGATATTAAAGGTTAAAAAACATACTTGTTTGTTTATGAAATATCACAAGTGATATTAGACATTAACTTTTTTTATAATAAAATATCACAATTGATATTAGACATGTAATATAATAAAGTTTAATAATAAGCATGAAAACATATGAAAATAGACGAAAACGTATAAAAACTGCAAAAACCGGACAAAAACGTATAAAAACGAATGAAAAGCGTATGAAAACGGAAAAAAGCGTATGAAAATGGACGAAAACGTATAAAAACGGATGAAAATGGACGAAAGCGTATGAAAACGAACGAAAACGTCTGAAAACAGACGAAAGCGTCTAAAAATGGACAAAAACGTAAAAAAACGGACGAAAGCGTATATAAACCTATAAAAAGCGATGAAAACGTAAGAAAACAGATGAAAACGTATTATAACGGACGAAAACGTAAGAAAACAGACGAAAAAGGTATGAAAACGAACAAAAACATAAGAAAACGGACGAAAACGAATGAAAACATAGGAAAACGGACGAAAATGAAAGAAAACAGGCGAAAACGTAAGAAAACAGACGAAAGCGTATGAAACCGGCCAAAAAAAATAAGAAAACAGACGAAAACGTATGAAAACATAAGGAAAGAGACAAAAACGTAAGAAAACAGAAGAAAAGGTAAGAAAACAGACGAAAACGTAAGAAAACAGACAAAAACGTATGAAAACGGACGGAAATGTAAGAAAACAGACGAAAACGTATGAAAACGGACGAAAACGTAAGAAAACGGATGAAAACGTATGAAAACGAACGAAAACGTAAGAAAACAGACGAAAACGTAACAAGACTGACGAAAACGTAACAAAACGGACGAAAACGTAAGAAAACAGACGAAAACGTAAGAAAACGGACGAAAACGTAAGAAAACATACGAAAACGGACGAAAACTTATGAAAACGGACGAAAACGTAAGAAAACATATGAAAACAGACGAAAACGTATAAAAAGCGGAAAAAACGGACAAAAACGTATGAAAACTGACGAAAAAAAAACGTGAAATTAAAAAAAAATACAAATAATGAGAAAATAAATAAGAAAGATAAAAAGAAAAGAAAAAGACAAGAAAAAAACATGGACTTAGGTTTAGACATATTAAATCTTAGGTTAATCACCACCATTTGATCAAATTAGATGAAAGGTGAGGATTTATCCTTTAGTATGCAAGGATTTTTGAGTATGCAAAATAAAGTGCCGGTTTTTTAATGATAAAAATGTAATTTATAAATATTTGATAATATATATCGTGAGACAAATTTAATTTATATAAAAAAATTCGTTGAAGTAAAATTATGTTAAAGAATAACGTCAAAAGTGAAAATTTTGGAATGAATAAGAATAAATTGTATTTGTTTGAGAATTGAAAAGGAGATGTACTTGACATGTAAGGAAAATGAAATTTTTTTCCTCATGTATTCGGTTTCACTGAGAAGATTTATATTGTGAGAAAAATTGAAAAAGGTTCGTTTGGGATATTGATTTATAGTTTTTTACTTGATTTACTAGGAATCAAATCTAAAATCACAGATTGGGTTCATACATCCTTATAAAAAGCGAGTTATGGTAATGATTCACTAAGTTTGAACGTCTGATTCACAAGTGTACTTATATCGCAAATTTGTGAAATTTTCAACTTTTTTTTACACATTTTGGATTAAAATCGCACTAAAATAAGTTCTACACTAAAAATTGAATCGAAGTTAAAAATCTATTATATTTTAACCTTCTCTATATAAGGGTGCGTTTGTTATGGCATTATAGACTGGGTTTTGGTTTTGATGTGACACTAAACACGTGTTTTGTTATTTCTTTTAGGGGAGTAATGGATTCATGAATCAAATGCGAAAGATACACATTTATTGTATATTTGGTATGCGGGTATAGATATCATGAAATGAGTTTTGTTCCAAACAATGGTGTTTGTTTGATAAATCTTGATATCAAATATGACAATGATAGATTAATATCTTCTATATTCCAAACCACTCAAAAGAGCAAGATATGAAACTTTCATACCTGAGGGTCTCACCTTATATCTAAACTCATACCTATTATGATTCATGTCAGTATATCAAACGCACCTTTAGTTAGATTTTGTCAAAGTTTCATCATTTTTGGTGGACCCCTTTATCACTTTACTCACATCTCTCTCCACCCATAGTTTGTTTGTTTAGTAATCAGTTGAACACAAGTTTCAAGGTTGGGTCATGATGTTGTACTGCAGCATTTGTATCATTGCAGTACCGTATTATTGCTCTAAGCCTCATGATACGCAAACCTTAACAGTACGACATCATAGTAATGAACTAATGATGTTAGTTACTGACATCATAGAGATGATGTAAGTAACAAGGCCCTCGGGTAGGAGTTTGCCAACTTCCTATGGGGTTCTCAAATAAAGTGCACTTGGCTACTTATCCAGCAACACAAGTGGGGCGTCAACTGCCAATATATCTATTCACTATATTCGCGTTCACTCGCAAGTGATTAATGGCTCATGATAGAGAGACTTTTAGTGGCAATAGTGTATAACTTAGGCATTTGCCGCTTTTTAAAAAGCTCTTAACTTCAGTCATGCAAAACCTGTCATATCACGTTATCACCTAATTAAACCAAGAATTTGTGTGCTAGCCTACGTTTCTACCATATTAATGACGATCTTTATCATATTTTCAATTTTTGTTTCTCGTACATATTTTAAGAAAAATAAATAGTTGGACACTAAAGATTGTTTATATTTTCTGGAAATGCCAGATTTGACCATTTAGTTATATATTGTTATCAACCTGATTGAATAAAAATACAAAAATGATACTATATATATGTTACAGTAAATAAGAAAGCAAAACAAATGAATTACTTTCCCCATAAAAACAAGATTCCAAATGCAAAAAGCTGGCATGTTGAGTGAAAACAACTTCCATTTGCCTTTGCTTCAGTTTATAAAGCTTACTGAAACTATCTTAATTCTCAAAGGAATAACAATAGGCAACACATACACTTTGATCATGGGTCGGGACATCATGTTTATTCAGATATTAGTTCTCTACTCCTTTCTCATCATTCCAAACTTAGCTTCTGCTCAAGTCAAACAGAATTACTATGCAAACATCTGCCCAAATGTGGAAACTATTGTGCAGAATGCGGTCGCGGCACAGGTTAAACTACAACCTATCACTATCCCAGGAACTCTTCGTTTATTCTTCCATGATTGTTTCATTCAGGTTCGTTTGCTTATTGATATTGTTCGTTGTTAGTAAGGATAACTACAATGTATGTTTTTTTTTTCTGGTGGTTTAATAATAGGGGTGTGATGCTTCGATTATGATAGAATTTAGTGAATCCAACATGGCACAAAAAGACCACCAGGATAACAAGTCATTGGTCGGAGACGGGTTTGACATAGTTAACAAAGCAAAAGTTGTTGTTGATGTTGTCCCTAGTTGCAGAAATAAGGTGTCATGTGTCGATATTCTCACCATGGCTACAAGGGATGTCATCAGTGAAGAGCTTCAAGATCTTACTACTTCAAGAAGACTAATAGTGTTTGTGTAACAACCGGAAAATTTTCACTTGTATTAATATTCTTATCCATTTTCTATGTATAATTTTTTTTCGTTATCAGCTTATTTGATCACAACTACCCATTCATGTGACGTAACTCACATTCTCAATAAACGTGCTCACACACGGACCGACACCAACGACCTTATGTTTATTTCACATAAACATCTTAATCCCCAAAATATAAATGCAAGTGTGATGTGAAGAGCTTCAAGATCTTACTACTTCAACAAAACTAATAGTGTTAGGTTGAGTTAGATTTAACTAAGACATGTTATAATTGTGAATGGTCTATTATACCCTCGATGTACAACCAGAAAAGTTACATTGACTTTGGCAATCCTGGTCAAAGGACTTGTTTAGACTATAAAAACACTATTTTGAATTACCGGCGATGAAAATGCCAAGTTTTGGTTCAACGTGATGCGTGTGTAGAAAATTAGAGACCAATGGTATGGTGTATTTTGTTCTAAACAAAATAAAAAAAGTACTAATTTCTTTGAAACAAGTTGATATATATTTTATTTAAAAAACAAAAACAAACCAAAAAAAGTTTCCTATACTAACTTTTGATTTTATTTTAAGCATGTGCTAGAAAGAAAAGAAAAAACGCTGACCGCCGCTTTCCCATCTTTTTCGCCCAATTTATCATCTTTTCCAATCGCATCCTATTTACACAAACCCTAAATCCTAATCCCCCCAAATCAAACCTCAATTCAACCAAATCATTCCTTTATAATCACCGATCCTTGCAATTCACATCCCGATCTATCGATTGACACCCTTTTCAACGCTTGCCGTTACGTTAATCGATTTCTAGGTTAGGGTTTCGTTTTTTCATCGATTCATTATCAGATCTGCTAGATCTATGATTTATTCAATCGATTTAAGGCGTTAATTTTGCTTTCACCTAATTCGATATTTAGGGTTTGTAATTGTTTTTGTTTAATTGATGGGTTCGTTGATTAGTATTGTAATTGAATTAGGTTCTTAGCGATTTGAATCAACAATTAGGTCAATTTTGAATTTTTTTAATTTGGGGATCTAGGGTTAGGGTTAGGGTTTGGTTATCAAATTGGGGATTTTATCAAGGGTAAATATGTAACTTGTGTTTTTTTACAAATTGGGATTATTTACTTTTAATTTTTATAAAAACTCACTTTAATTACCCAAACGTGATTTTTTTTTTTTTGTATTGTTTTTATTTATTTTTTTAGGCACGTGCTTATTTAAAGTCTTGTTTGTAATTACAACTTGGTCCTTAAAGAAAGGAGTGCCCCATTATTATGCATTAATGTCTATACAAGTGTTTATACTTATGTGGGGAATCCTTTACTTTCTAAATTTAACCAAAAAGAATCTTTGTTTTTATAAAGTCAAGTATGTTCATGGGATGTAACTTTTACATTGTACCAAAGAGCATTTGGCTTCGCGGTATCTCTGAGATGGTTATGTTGTCAACGTAATTCAAGTCCCGACAACAAATAAATTTTTATGTTTGTGTGAGAATTATATATTACTTTGTATAACCGATATTTATATTTTAACTCGGATCGAACGTTAAAGTTACCTGTTTATCTAGAATTTATACATAAGAATACTATTGCCCTTCACTTGCATCTTTATTTTGCAATAGGTAAACACATTTTGATGTACCTTATTACGTGGTTCTAAAGTTTGTCATGTTTTAACTATGGTGTGCAGTTAACCATGGTACAGAAACGTCAATTGGCCGAAAAGGAGTACAATGTTTCACCTAAACACTTGAAATTGGAAAACAGTTGCCAGTTAGTTCCATCTTTGGAATTTCCTTCAACTGATTTGCCGCCAAAACCTTCTTGCAATTCAGGTGGGTGAGGGAGAGCGTCATAGTATTTGCTTATTTTATAAAGGGTCTTTGTACATTTGTATAAATTTATAAGTTTGTATATAGTGTCATAATAGTTAACGGTGATGTTTAGAGAGCATATTATGAAATTTTATAATAAGATTTAGACAATCAGTTAAGTTTAGCAAAATTTGTCGTTGAGATAAATGTGGAATTGCATAACATTGCATAACTTTCCGTACTTATAGTTTTTCTTTACACATTTTACCATGAATTCACATCAGTTTTTTACATTTATCATGAATCATGATATAGTATAATAATCTATCTTGGGAATTTGTCTGATTCATAAATATTCTTTCATAATTGTTAACTGTTATTAAGTATTTGTTTTAATCCTAGCGAGAATGTACTGGATGTTTTCAGGAGCTGGCAATATGGGTGGGTTGTGTAATGAGTCAAAACAAGTATTTTTTCTTAGGGTTGAAATGGGTCAGTTCGGGCTGACCCGCTAGACTAGAAACAATTAAAAAAAATTAAACATTTTTATCAGCTGTTAGTGTGCTGCAATAAATTCCATTAGGAGCTGATATGCATATGTGTCTTTAGCTAATGTTTTAATCGTAGTTTGACCTGTAGAGATTAACTATAACCCGAGTTGGCTTATTTATAAGTATATGGGTCTAAATTGCTGCCTGCGTTACCTTTTTGTTTCTTCTGTTCGGCATTGACGCTTGCTATGATATGGTAGGCATAGCTGAGCCCCACATCTCTAAAGAAACTTCCGAAAATCACTGTCAATTTGTAAGTGGCATAGTCACAAACAAACCAAGAACATTGATCCAGCCGGAAGATGCATATTCTTGTCTCTTACGACTTCCTCCTCTCAAAGGAATCCCTATTGGACCTGAATACCAAGCCAATATCCCAGATTGGTGTGGCGGATATGATTCATCATGCAATGAAAACAAGTTTTTGGGGTCAACCATCATTCCAACGCCTGAATCACAATCAAGTCTGTGCAGTGATTACGTGGTTGGAAGAGGAAGAACGGATTGTCTTTGTAAAGATCAAGGTTCTCTTAGATGCGTTAGACAACATATAACGGAAGCAAGAGATACTCTCAAGGGAAATATTGGCCGTGAACGATTCTTAGCCCTTGGATTTGATAACATGGGGGAGGTTGTTTCCTGCAAATGGGCAGAAGAAGATGAACAGTTGTTTCATGATGTTGTGTACTCAAATCCCGTGTCTTTAGGGAAAAACTTCTGGGATCATCTTGAAGAAACGTTTCCTTCTCGAACAAACCAAGAAATCGTTAGCTATTATTTTAACGTTTTTGTACTGCAAAGAAGAGCGGAACAGAACAGATATGATTCAGCTAATGCTGACAGTGACGATGATGAGTGGCAGGGAAGCGACAGCGACACAGATGGGGAAGAGGAGGAATTGTGTCGGAATGAGATTGAAAAGTACAGTTTGAGTATTAAGGATTCAATCTTCAACAATAAATCTTATGATCTTCAAGAGGACTCGTGTACGTCTTTTGAATTTCAAGAACCAGAAACAAGTGATGTTAAAGTCGATTTCAGTAAATCATGGGCCACTCATGACTTTATGTTTGATCCTTCGGATGTTGGTTATTTTTCATTCCCTAAAAGTAAAGCTGAATTTTTGCCTACTGGTAGCATGATTGAAGAAGTATTTGGAGTTGACTCTTGGAATTTTGATGTCACGGATGACAACGGGTCAAGCTAGTACGGGTTGATCTTTGTGACCGATCCTTTTGGTTTGACATCTTGCAAGTCTGTTGTATATTTTAGTGCTGGATTAGGAACGTAGGATTAGATGGTATTTATCATAAAAGTCAAAGTTTTTGGCTGTCCCCTTTTTACTGTTTTTGTTCATCCTTTAAAAAGAATTATGGGATGAATTTTATGTAAATAATTTTTAGCTTTTGCTCAACTGTATCCTGGAAAAATAGAAAGTTGCAAGAAAAAAAATATTGGATATATGTCATTGTAGTGTAAATAGAATTTAGAGGCAACAATGCATTTAGTTTTGTGTTCCTTATCAGTGAAATATGGCCTGATTGCTGTATCATGTGTAATGAAGTATGTTCTTTGATTCATCTGTTCTGTTTTGCCTATTATTTTATGTTTTGCCTATTATTTTATATTTTGGGTTTGTGGTTTTAGATTCTTGTAAATCATCCATTTCTTTTGCACACTAAAGTTTAAAATGTCTTATCATATAAAATTATTATACGGTCTCCAAAAATGTATAGTGTACTAAGGCTATGTTTGGTGCGTGAGATTATAAAAGATTATAAAGGCTTAAGATTATTTTGTTGAAAAATAAGCTTTGGTAAAAGAATAATTTTTGTTTAGGTGACAAAGATCGTGGATTTTTTTAGAAAAACAAGGTTAAAAAAAAACAAGTTACTAAAACCAACTTTTAAAAGATTGTGGAGATTATTTTTCATAAATTATTTCATTTTAAAATTTAATCTACAAATACAGCTATTTTGCCAAACACAACTACAAAAAAAAGCTATTATTTTAATCTCTTTCAGCAAAATCACCAGCATCATCAACAACACCAGCAACAACACTAGTACCAGCAACAGCAACAACAACATCTAATTTTGCCAAACATACCCTAAGTTCATTCATCTATTAAAACTTATCCGTTATGTCAAAGTAAATAAAAAAAAGTTGATCGTAGCAAGGAACCAAAACCGAGTAACAATTTTAATAAAGACATGAAGTTGACACTTGGCACGCCTCGTTCAGTCCAAAAGAGTTGAAGCAACGTAGCGGTGGTTCAGTTCACAACCTGACTAAACTTCACCACAACAAAGCAATTACACACTTGTAGGCTCATATGATATTCATAAACCGTATACCTTAGTTCCCGCAAGAAATGAAAAATATGCAATCCTCAATGGTCTGCTGACAATCAAAGGAGCCAAAATGATCCAAAAACCAACAAAGAATCCAACAACAATACAAATAATCATCCCCCAATCTGCACCTTGATCCGTCGTCATCTATTTTATTATTATTTTTTTTTGAAAGGCATCGTCCTCTTCTTCTTGGTCTTCTGTAACAGACTAACAGAAGTTACTTTATCTCTTGCACATCGCTGAGTGAGTGGAGCTCCACAAAGTCTAAAAACTAGTGGGTCCTGGGCCACCCATAATCAGCTCACTTTATTCATTAGTTATATAGCCCGTAAGCTAGTTTCTTAATAATATTTGTAACAAGCCTCCTTATTCCTATTGAAATTTCGAATAACTTAACCAATCAAACACAAGTATACAACATAAAAATAAATTTACTTGTCAAATTATTCTTTTCTAACTTAGCTTAGTTTCTAATTATTGTGGTGTTAAGTTGAATCATGCGTTAAAAGAATTATAGATTCATTTTTCGAGGAATATTTTTATTGCTAGAACTTTTACGTTAATTTCGGCCCCCTTTAACTTCAAATTCTGGCTCCGCCTCTCAATTTTTTGTATGATACGTTGAAGCTACTCAACAAATTAAGGTTTGACAAGCTCATTGAAAGATTAGGTAATTTCCCCCAAAACTTATTAGAACTCAAGTCGAGAAAAACAAGTGTTGCAGGCAAGGTTGTAAAAATCGCTAGGCGCTAGTGAGACGGTCTGGTAGGGCCTAGCGATTAATCGGTTAGCCGGAGATTAATCGGGGATTAATCGGATTGGAATTTTTATGCACAAAATTGTAATTTAGTTATTATATTATATTATATGTATGAGATAAGCATAGTGCATCAAAGTTCAAATATTTCAAGTGTTCAAATATAGAGTTAGGATCAAATAAGAAGAAACTTAAAAATAAGAAGAATAAGAAGTAACATGGACCAATCAATTTAAATAGCATATAAGGGCATTTTTGTCATTTATCATCTAGAGTAACAATTGACTTCTTCTTCGGTTTATAACACTTCCAAATGTAACGCTGGAGTTTTTTTTCTTTTTTTTTCGTTTTCTCAAACATGATAAATTAAAAGTAACCATTTTCAGTTAATTCATTCCCCCCGTGGTGGGTTCCGTCTGATATGCGTAGATCTAATCAATGAATTTGATAATGCATCTCTTATATTAATATAAATTAATCATTCATATCTCTAGTATATGTACACAGCCATCATGCATCTGTTTATGATTTGTAAACATACACAAACATGCGTTATAATTTAATAGAAGATCGATGCATATTATCCTTTCAAGATGCATTAAATAATCGATAACAGTGATGTACATCTTAGATGCAGTAATTAACCATGCACCAAATTGTTTAATCAACGCAACGTAATATTAAAATGAATCGTTAGCTTGTGCATCATCATATACTTGCATCTAATTGAAGTAAACTAATCAACTACGCATCTAGTAAAAATTGTTACATATATTGTCCATGCATCTATCTAATGCTCGCATCCGAATAACTACGCATCTAGTAAGAATTTTTGTATATATATTGTTCGTGCATCTGTTTAATGCCCGCATCTGAATAAATCAAGAGACGATGCATGAATCATCGTTCTCATCTGAGAGATGCAATTGGAAAAGATCAGGGCCGTCCCGTGAAATTCGGAGGCCCTGTGCCGTAACTTTAAAATATGCCCTTTAACCGTGAAAGTCAAAATATTACTAGAATTGAAGAGGATAATTTTAATATGCATTGTTTATAGGTATCGATCAAATAAAAACGGACTAATCTTGTTCTAGCTATATATACTTTTTTTGGTAACCATTGACTTCCAAAATATAACAACATTTCTGTAACGCATGATGTCTCATATTTATTTCTAAAATCTATTAAATATAATGTTTTCTTGATTGACATATTTCAAACTAGGAATATTATTTTTGTTGTGAAGGTTTTAATTATTATAAATTTCTCATAAGATATTTTGCATCAAAAATATTAAACTGAAGTGGGGTTTTAAATGATAGAGTATAAAAATAAGAGGGTCTTATTTGAACTTTGAAAAAGATAGCAGTAATAGACAAACTGCAAGTTAGGGCCCACTTGGGTTGTCTTCTCCAACGAAACGAAACTAGATCTTGTTCTTCCATTAAAATGTGCTCAAGCCAAAAAGAAATTCTCTTACAAAAATCTTCTTTTGTCTATCCTAAATCATATGACAAACACTGTTAAATCCTCCGAAAATGTTATTATACTTATCCTGAAGTTTTAAAAGTTAGAGGCCCCTAAAAATCGGAGGCCCTGTGCGGTTGCCCATGCAGCACATGCTCAAATCCGGGCCTGAAAAAGATGCATGCGTATATTAAAATGGTGATTTTTAAGAGATGCATATCTATATCTATACTACTATATAATACATTTAAAAGCCAAACCTCATTCCAAGCCTAACTCCTAACCAAAAATTAAGATATATAATGCATTTAAAAGCCAAACCTCATTCCAAGCCTAACTCCTAACCAAAAATTAAGATAAGGAGCTCCAATCATGAGATGACATGTGTCAATTCTTAACAAACTCCAAGCCTAACTCCTAACCACCAAAAAGTAAGATAAGGAGCTTCAATTATAAAGTGACATGTGTCACTTCTCATTTAAAAATTCATCTTTATTTTCAAATTGAAATATCTTTTTATCTATTTATTTTTTTTATAATCTAATTTCACCATATTTTCTAAAATTTTATGCTCTTTAATTCAACATCCATTTTTATATATTTTTATGAGTTTTTAGTTTTTATATTTTTAGTGGGTTATTTTATTTTAATTCAAATTTTTACAACTTTAACCTTTATTTAAATCAATACAATCTTGATTCGTCAAATATATTTTTGGGGGAGTGTTTGACATGTAAGAGATTGCGAGAGTATTTTTATATGCGGGAATAATGATGTAACGGGAAAGCTACGGGTAACCTAAACAAACACATACAAGTAACACATATACATTCGAAGTGTTGTGAAACGATTCAACTAAACGGGTAAGCAAACACATATAACTATACTTATCGCCGCCGCTGTGCACGGGTATCCGACTAGTGATAATAATTGATGGTTGAATGCATGACGGTGATAAAACCATTTATGTTTTTGGTGGTTCTGCAACTTGATATGAAGCACCGAAAGTGATGGGAAAGTCAAACAAGCTTTACAATTGTTTTACCGATCTAACCCTAAACAGTGTATCTAATGTGATGTTATTTACAGATTTGCCACCATTTCATTTTAACCATTGATATTACAATCTAATGGTTGTAATTACTTCTTATTCTTCTTATTATAACTAATCTTCTTACTAGATCCTTACTCTCAAATATAAACATAATACATATTTCTTCAAAGTTTAAAGTCAAAATTAGATATTACTCGGTGTGTTGATCATTTTTAAGAGATCTTTGACCGATTTTGTCCGATTAAACGATTTGTTGACCGATTTTTAAGCAATTTCGTCCGATTTTTAAGCGATTTTGTTGACCGATTTTTAAGAGATTTTGTCCGATTAGACCGATTTTGTCCGATTAATCAGTTTGTAGAGCCATTTTTAAGTGATCTTTGACCAAATCGATTAAATAGACCGATTATGATAAATCTGGGCGCTTAGTGACCGATCAACGATTATGCGGGGATTAATCGGCCGACTGGGCCGATTTTTACAACAGAGGTTGCAGGGATACCTAACAACATCCCTTGGATATAATTTTGTGACATATCGAAATATACTAGACTGGGAAATGATCTCCAAAATGATATAGGCATGGGTGACGAAATGCGCGTGTTGCTTATGTCCAAATGCAATAAATCTGTTTGTAATTGTAGCCACGATGGAAATCGAGGCCCCAAATTCCAGGAGTTCAAATACAAGTTCTGTATCTGGAAAGGCGGAATCCAGCTTGCTTGTTCAGTCTCAGGGTTAAGTTGTTGCCTGATCCACCTAGATATTTAAAACTTGCTAGTTTGGCAAAGAGAGCTTGTGTCATGACTCTTGAATGATGTTAACCCCGTGGTTGTGATGTATTTTTATGCCACAATTTATAAAGATTACAAGATATGAAACCATAACGGACCCTAAGCCCACAAACGGACTCGGGCTTACTAACCTATCCTCTAATACTCCCCCGCAGTTCGAGCGGCAAAATCGCGAAAGCCTTAACCGGAGTAATTAACTTGAATAATAAAGTTAAAAATAGATCTGTGTGACGAAGGTGTCTTGTAGGTTGTAGCAAGTGAGGAGAATTCTTTACTGCAAAAGAGTGAAATTTCTTTGTAATGATCTTGACTAACTTGATGTCCTTTGATGTTCGGCGATGATTGTTGTTCCAATAGATATTTGCTGGACTGCACCTTGAGGCAGATTTGATAAGAATGTAATGTAAATATTACGATATTTAAACTAAACGGTTTCTTCGGCTTTAATAATGACAAACATGTAACTAATAACACATAACGTAAAATGCGCAAGTTACTTGAAACCACAAGTCATCAAAGCATACCTACATCAACATCTCTCGACTTCTCAGACAAAAGTCTCCATTTCGACGTAAATCCGTCAAGGTATGAACAAACAAACTTCAAACTTGTTGGATGATCAAAGAGATAATTTTTTGTCCTAAACTTCACATTTTTATAAGCGTGACAAAACATTTTTTCAAAAATTGATTTTACAAATTATTTTTGAATTATTAAGAATTTTTTTAATGGCTAATTAATTCAAATCTGTAACATGCATTCCCCCTCCCCCCCACCCAAAAAAAATAAAATAAAAAACCAAAAAAATTCAGGTCCAAACTTTCTCAAATAAACCTTCACCATAAAAAGACAAAATTTGGAGCGTCTGTCAGGGACGGTACCGTTAAAGTTGGACGGTACCATTAAATTTAACGGCACCGTCATATTTAATGGTACCATCGTACGTAACGGTCAGAAATTCTTTGGTCTATAAACTCTAAACAAGATTTTTTCACATAGTTTTCTCTAATCAAAACTAGTTTCAATAAGTTCATCTTTGATCATGTAGCTTATTTTTAGTTTGTTTCGAGTGATCCAATCATCTATTCAAACAATCACCTTCATTCCCCTATTAGTGCAAGAGAAGAACACATCGTATCGCGAAGATACAAAGTGTTGTAGTTATAGCTTAGTGCACTCATAACACTTGTTACGCACTTGTTGTATAATGTCGTACATCAAGTTCTTGTCATCATACTCACTTAGATTGTGTAGATCGTATTGATCGGGTAGATCGTGTTGATCGGGTAGATGGTATAGATCGGGTAGATCGTGTTGATCGGGTAGATCGTGCGTGAGATTGGTTCTAGCTAGATTAGAACTCGACATTTAGCTTAGTGTTCGAAAATATAGTTGGCGACATAAAGGTTTGTTATGTTGGGCCATAAACATAACGGGTTTGGTTGTACTCGAAGAATAATTAGACATTTAGCTTAGTGTCGGAAAATATTGTAAGCGACGTTGTATGGTTTTCTCCGCCGAGAAGGGAGCTTGTTGATTAGTGAAATGGATATAAAAAAAGAAGAAGATATGGACTTAAGCAAGCATCTAGGCAATGGAATAAACGTTTTGATGATGAGATTAAGAAATTTGGATTTTCTCAAAATCGGAGTCATGTGTATATCAGAAAGCTAGTGGGAGTTATGTCACTTTCCTAATTCTATATGTTGATGACATATTACTTATGGGAAACAACATTCCAATGTTACAAGATGTAAAATCTTATCTTGGAAGATGTTTTGTCATGAAAGATTTAGGAGAAGCTGCATATATTTTTGGAATCAAGATCTATAGAGACAGATCTAAACGATTGGGTTAGTGAGGAGAGTGATTGCTGCAAATGGGTTGGGGTTGTTTGTAATAACATCACTGCTCATGTTCATCGTATTGATCTTCTCGGAGCTAATGGTCATTGTCATGGTCCATATAGCACAAATAGAGAATACGAAGAAGCATCCAAACAAAGGTTGAGAGGATTTAAATTCATCGTTATCAAATCTAAAGCAAATAAGGCCTCTAGACTTAAGTTGTAATGATTTTGGAGGAATCCAAATTCCAAGCTTCATTAGTTCTCTTTAGAACTTGAGGTATCTTAATCTATCCAAGTCGGAATTTGGTGGCATCGTCCCTGCTCAACTGGGAAATCTTTCAGAACTGCATATCCTCTGTCTCGGAAGTTTTCATGAACAACTTGAATCGACAAGCATGATTTCTGTGATAACTATAGAGTTAACCCGTATGTAGAACATGCATTGGTTGTCAAGTCTTCGTATGTTTGCATCACCTAGATTTGAGTGTAGACCTTAGCAAAGCAATCGATTTGCTTCAAGTGATTAACACGCTCCCGCGTTTAAGCCATGTACATTTCTCTGGTAGTAAACTCCCACAGGTAAAGATGTTGGTATTAGTAGGATAAGTTTGTTATTATTAAAGAAAGTTCATTTTGGAATCACAAACCATTAACTGTTATCCCTTCAAAGGTGAATAATTGCATATATATACACACACACACACACATATATATATATATATATATATATATATAGGGAAGGGTTATTTTCAGAACCAAATAATTTGCGAGAACTGCGAGAACCAGTATCAACCAATCAGATTTTTTCTTATATTAATTTGTATAATTTAATTCAAAAGGGCATAATGGTAAAATTACTTTCTTTTATATTTGAATTTTTTTTTTCAAAAAACGTTTTTTTAGTTCCAGTAATTCAAGGATTTTTTTTTTTTTTTTTTTTTTTTTTTTTTTTTTTTTTACATTGAGTGCACATGTGTTTTGCATTATTTGATAATTGTATTTTCCGTTTTTTGCATAGGTGTTTTGTATTTGCACATGTATCTATAAAAATATTACATAAATATGTATACAAACAACAAAACTTTATTAATACATTTATGCAATTTTATACAAACAACAACTTTATTAATACATTTATGCAATTTTATGCAATCTACACATGTGTTTTTCCTCATTGGCCATGTATCTATAAAAAAATATTACATCAGTATGTATACAAACAACAAAACTTTATAAATACATTTATGCAATTTTATGCAATCTACACATGTGTTTTTCCTCATTGGCCACTATCGATCTCTTTGTACACATGTGTTTTTCCTCATTTTCCTCATTGGCCACTCTCGATTTCTCGATCTCTTTGTAGGCATATGTACACATGTATTTTTAATCCTTGTACACAATCCTTTCCATAACAGCTGAAATTAAACAAAAGAAACAAGTTCATGAAACTGTAAAAACACATATGCATAGAAGGTTTCAAATTCACAACTGTAAAAACACATATGCACACTCAAAAACACATGTGCACTCTCAAAACACATATGCACAATCTTTCAGAAATTTTATACTAACAATAAAAACACATATGTATCATTACATTAATTTTATATTAACCTTTAAAACACATATGCACATAATTATACACATTTAATAAACACATTTTACCATAAACCAAAACCATAAACTATAAACCATAAACAATTTTACACATTTAACAAACACCTTTTAACAAAAATAAGAACATCAGCAAGTGCGGTAGCAAAATCATAAACTATAAACCAAAACCAAACTATAAACTATAAACCAAAACCAAACTATAAACCATAAAACCAAACCATTATACACATCTAACAAACATAAGAACACTTACGGTGACAGCGAAAGTAAACGGTGGTTTTGGTGTCCATATATTTTCATCGTGTTTGTTCACTAGATACAGGTATTCTTTGAATCATGCACATGTATTTTCATCCATATTTCCTTCATAATCTTTAGAAACTATTGTTCAACTATGTTATAATATTATTGTGCTTGCATAAAGACACGATCTTTCCGACACCTTTCCTTGCATATAATGTCGAATTAACTGCAACTCAAATAAACAAAAACATTTCAAATCACAATTTACTAAGAAAATAACTAATCCTATTAATAAGTTATATCTAGGAATTTAAATGAAACAAAATTTTCCTTTACAGAAATCATTCTCGTATATAGCACTTTAAGAAATAATAGTGACTTAACCACTTTGTGGTCTAAAATGATTTGTAGCTACTGTATTTACTATTATGATAAAAGTAATCACCAATTAATTCAAATGTAGATTTAACAATCAATATCGAATCTCAGTACGTATGCTCAATTTGTGTAATAAACAAAAGGAAGCAATCAATATAAAATTCTCAGCACGTATGCTCATTTCGTTTCGCAGTCGTCAATCACATAGGAGTTGATAAACAAATAATATGGCATACAACATAGAAAAGAAATGATTACCCGTCACCAAGTTTTTTCCTTATTAATCTATTCATTTATTATGTTTCGATTGACAATAGCATCTTCGATTTTTTCCTTTGTTGATTGGTAGTACGTGTAACAACTCTAAAACATAAAAAAGACAAATTAACACATATGAATGACGAAACCATAAAAAGATCAAAATCATCCGTACATCAAAATAACAGCGAAAGACAAATATTTCGGTAACTCGATTTCACGCGATATATTGAAAAAAGGAATCGCAGATCTGAAAACCTATAAATAATCAAGCTTTTTTTAATCAGATCGAATATATGACCAAAGATTTAAAAGAAACGGAAATCAATAGATCACCTACCCGAGACCTTGTAAAAGATCTTGAAGCCGTTGTCTTTGTGTGCTTCGAAGAACAAGAGAAGACTCGAAGGTTTAGTGTTGTGTGTTTAAGGGGGCGGCGGCTAGGGTTCTTAGAGGAAGATAAAGAGATTTGTGAAAAGAATGAAAGATACAGGTTTTGGGGAACGGTTTTGGTACATGGGATCCTATTTTCTAGGGGAATTAAATTCCCATATTACCCCTCATTTATTTTTTTCATTCAAATTAGATTGTGTATATTTTCAAAAATGCCACTTTGCATTGACATTTGTACATTAAGCATTATTAAGAGTAAAAAAGTGGTTCTCGCAGTTCTCGCAAATTATTTGGTTCTCACAATAACCTCACACTATATATATATATATATATATATAGTGTATCTTTATTTTGAGAACCCTATTAAGTGCGAGAACTCCTTTTAAACCGTTAGATTATTAGATCAATGGTTATAATGCGTTGTGCTATTATTGTAATTAATTGAAAGATTAGGACATTCTTTGTAAAGCTGAAAGGGTATTAATGGAATTCTACTTCAATTTTTCTCATTAAACCGTCCATACATCCTATATGATAGGATATGTGATTTTTTTTGAACAGATGATAGGATCTGTGATTTATCCACAAATCATTTGTTTTAACCTAAAAAAAATTGTCCCCTCCTTCCCAAAAACCTCTCCTCCTAACTGATTTATAACCCTAAATCCAATTGATCTATGAACCCAAAACCTAGAACTTTCGATCTTATCATAAAACCGCTTTGTCGTTGTGGTGGTTGCGTCTTTGTCGCCGGCGAGATTTGTGAGTGGTGGTCGTGTTTTCTACAAAGTCAATGACAGGTTCTACTATGTGTGAATTTATTATTATTATTATTATTTGTCTTCGGCGTGATGTGTGAGTAGTGGACGTATTTGTCGCCGTTGGATTAAAATGTGCAGCACCACTTCTTCCTCGGTGACATAAAAAATAAGTCTACTTTTTGGAAAAGCTTTACACCATAAGGGGCCGTTTAGTTGGTGAAAAATTTTCCCGTTTTTCGGTTTCTAAATTCCTAGAGAAGGGAATGGTTTTTCTCTTCTAGAGAAGAGTTGAAAATTTTGAAAATCCGTTTAGTTGGAGTTATATTTTTCATTTTTTTTAAAATGAAAAGTTGTTTAGTTGAAAACTTGACGGTGGGCGCCGATGGAAGGTGAAGGTGGAGGATGGAAAAGGCGTGATAAAAGTGTAGGGTGAAAGGAAATGGTGTTATTATTTTGGAAATGAAAAAAGTGAGAAGGGTGTAATGGTATTTTCATTTTTTCTATTACAAATTAGAAAATGAGAATTTCATATTTTTGGAAAATGTAACCACCGGTAAATTTCACCTCGTATTAAACTAATATAATATTCCAACGAAAGAATACATGTCCATTTTCTACGTCCAATTTTTTTTTAAGAAACAATATTCTTTTATTTGATCACAACAACTAGCCAATGTGATGAAACTCACATCTTTAATAAACATAAACATCTTTATATGTAAAACTATAAAACTTTTCAACTTTTATTTACCACTTTACGTTATTACGTTAACGTACAATTATTAAACTTTCAAGTTAAACGTTAACTATTTATTTGAGCTTACATGAAACCCTAATTTATTATAACTACGCTTTTTCATAAATGGTAAAGTACAACATTTTATACCTAGAGTACAAGTCATTAAAGCACGGAACCTAGCTATACTTTAATTTCCGTTACAAGCCCTAATATACAACTCTATGATTTTATGTACATGATATATTTTCAAAATACTAATGTACAAGTCATTCAAGCATATGTACAAGTCTTTAATGCATACAAGCTTAATACTTATATAAATTATATCATAAACCTCAATGTACCTATTTTAAAGCACAAGGTACAACCCTATAATGCACAAGCCTTAAAAATATATTCTTTTTAGTAAGTACAATAAAACAATGCTAATGTACAAACAATAATGCACCAAACTTAAGCATTTACTTTTATTATTTACATGTAAATTAACCTAAACTATATTTTACCTAAAATAAATTACCAACGTAACTAAGTACTTACATTACTACACAATAGGTACAACAATAAAAGCCCTAGGTACTACCCCTCAATGCCAACGCCCCTCCCCTTTTACCCTAGTTAAAATTGAACTAACTAAGTTACCATTTAGATACCTAGCACTACTTGTAAAAACCTTAGCCACAATTGATCTACTTGCACAAAATATTTACACATCACCTTGTTTCCCCCATCTTGACAACTCTTCTAGGCTCATATTAGGCCACATCTCTTCATGTTCTCTTGAAATCACAAGGACCTCCCATGTGTATTGGAACACCTCACTATGTCTCTTCACTTGTGAGACAAGGTGACCTAGCAATTAGAGAACCATGCACTCCCCTTCCTATATAAACGCACCATACTCCCCTTTCTTTGAGTCCCATATAATCACACATATTATACCACATCACCTACATATCATACGCCCCATAAATACTTTCCATACTCACCATACATTCTGAAAATTACACTAAGTAGTGAAAGGAAGAAGTCTTGTTCAAACTTGGAAATCTATTTGGTCTCATTGTTGCTCTTGTCAAAATCCCAAGCATGTAAGTCTATTAAACTCATCCTATTTCATTTTAACTTTTAATATCAATTGCATACTGTTAAAAAGGATTTTATAAGGAAAACTTAGCAATTTGAATCACTTAAAACGAGTACACGAGTCAAAAGTTATGGTCTAAAGAAGTTGCCAAAAATCTGTCCGAACTTTCTGTGGACAGAACGCTCGGGCACGCGAAACGAGGCATTTCTGGTCCGTTTCATGAAAAAGTTAAATTACGAAAGTTGTCCGGAACGACGTTTTCTTCAAAATCTCAGGAGCACGGGTCTAGAAAACGCAAAACAAAGCCAAAATTTAATAAAAATCCCAACAGTTGTTAGGTATATCTTACAAAAACAGCCAACACCCCTACTTGCGCCCTATTTATTTACATCATGTCAAAGGAATTAAGGACAACCGAAGTACTGTTGTAAACACCACCTATGATACTACAAAACGCCCCCATAACCCGGTTAAAAAGCCTAGTCGTTATCTTTAAAAACAGCCATCATTTTGGTCAAAAGTCATAAACGCCAAAAAGCTTTTTACAACAAATATATGGGAAAACATGAGATTTTTGATAAATTTGATTAGGAACTATCTTAGAAACATTAGAAATGGGTAAAAGAATATTTCACAAGGTCGCATGCAAAAGATATAGAGCTTTACTGAAATTTTCATAAAACGCGTCGTGGCCAAGAGGCCATGTTCGTGGACTTGTATCTTTCTAATCAAAGAGAACTAGGACATGAGACTTATACCATTTAGAAGAGCTTAGAGCAAACTGTTTGAAGGGTCAAATGCGCTGTAGAAACCCTAGCTGGTCTTGTGTAAAATCTGCCCTCTTTTAGCCTCGTTATCGCCCAAAAACAACAAAAAGCACATAAACCCCCTACTTTGGAAAATCATTGCGACAAAACCGTAAGAGCTTAAGACCTGATATGTGCAAAAACACATATCATTTCTTTATCAAATAAAACCCAAAATAACCAAGAAAGAGCCGTTTATTGCTAATAATTGTGGTTTTCTTGAGTTTGTGCTTGTGCAGGTACGGATATGTAAAAACACACAAAAAGGAACCAAATCAGATGTAAATCCGAGCACGAGAGGTTAAGAGAGTTTGAGCTGAGCCGGAAGGTCGGGATTGTGCATTTTGGAAGATTTTATTCTCTGAGGATGATTTTTAGAAGATATAATCAAGTTTGAAAAAAATGTCAAGATCAGTTCCTCATCTTTGAGTATTTGGCAGAAATGATCCCTCAAGTTTCTGGAATTACAAAATCAGCCCTTGGATTATTTAAGAATGACAAGAAAGGTCCTTGATAGAGATTTTCAGAAAGTACAGTTTTGGTCCTTGAAGTTTCAGCTTTTACACATTTGGTCCTTGGTATACTAAATGGTTACAATTCTAGTCCAAGTCCAAATATAGTCCAAAATCCAAATCCAATTTACACGGCCCAAAACCAAAACCCTGGTCCATTAAACCAAACCTAATACCCGGCCAATATATTAACCCGTATCTCATTTTTTTTACCCGAGTCAAACCCACAAACCCGGTCAACACACACTCAAAATATAATAAAAAAAACCAAAACCCTCCCGCGCCCTTTTTCCCCTCTTTTACCCAGGCCTTAAGAACCCTAGAAATTACTCAAGGTCAATTAGTCAAAATTACTATAATTAAGGGCAAAACAGTACTTTCTTCTGACACCACTGACACATGGGCACTGCCAAGTCAGCTATCCGCGTGCAATACTTCAATCTCTGCTTTCTCATTGGTCGAAACAGCGTGTAAGATCTAATCCAAGGGTTGATATCATTTGGGAAACGTGGAAGGTGATCTAAGGGCTGTAAATGACTCAAAGAAGCACACATTTGCACCTTCCAGAAGTTTCCAAGGCTCAAGCTCAATTATAAAAAGCCCTTTGTATTCACAGTTGTAGTGTGTAGTTTTTTAGAGAGATAAAGTAGTGTAGTAGAGAGTAGAGAGTAGTAATCTTTGTATTTTCATTTCAACGTTTTAGTTAATTTTCGTATTTCACTCTTTGTAACCAAAATTCTCATTTATAAAATTTGTTTAGTTTTGAGTTAATTCAGTTTTTGATTACTGTTTCATTGTATTTCAAATCAATTTTGATATTCAGTTATTTAGTTAATGCTTTTTAGTACTTAAATTTCTCAAAAACAGAAAAATCCAAAAAATAAGAAAAATACTTGAAAAATATAAAAAATATTTCAAATCTGTTCTTAAGATCAAATCAGTTTGTGATTAAGTTAGATTAAGCTCTTATAAGCTCATCTATAGCTTAATAATAGCTGTTATACTCATCTACTCAGTTTCTACTAAAATCATAAATCTGGTCAACAAAAGTCAAAGCTGCAGCTGCTACATTATTTGGTTCTGAATTACTGGTTTGATTATGGATTTGGGTTGATAACAGTTGTTTTGGATTGAGATCTGAGTTAGGTTAGTGGTTAAATGATCTCAGTTGAGCATGTCATTGTGACAGGACTATTGTAAGTGCTTATCTGTCTTACCAATTTGCTTGCTACATGATTAGTTTAACTGTTATCTGTTAGCTAATCTAGTTATAATTGCATGCAGTAGTTCTCTTTTAATTGTTGAATCATAGTTGTTAGCTGATATTAAGTTGTTTTATATTATTCATAGTTTACATTTTGCACAATAGTTACTTAAGGACTGTTTGGATCAACTGGTTATAGTAAGTTTGTGGTTTAGTTTGTGTTTAGATCTGTCACATAAGTATAATTAGACTTAAATCAGTAACTCATTTGCACATCAAAACAGTAAAAGTCAAATTTCACCTTAAACTGATCTAGTTTTTGTATCTGTTGAAATCAGTAGTTTGATTTTTACATAGAAGCTTTAAAATAAGTAGATCTAGCTTGATGTCATCATCTTTAGTCTTAAAACATCATAATCAATCTGTTTTGTTAGTTCAAAAGTCATCAAAGTCAAATAACCATAACTGTTTTCAAAAAGTCAAGGTTGATAAATCAGTTTTTCACCAAACTTTGAGGATCTCTCCTTGATTCATTTTTAAGTTTAAGTGTTTGAAACTTTGGGCTTTTCAAGTTCAGTTGGTCAGCTTTTCAAATCTTATGTTTGTAAAATGTTTAGAAAACTTTATAAGCTCTGAAACAGTTCTTCTTCAGAGGCTTATTTCCCCTGTGCACACTCAGCTTATACTGAGTTGTGCACAGGTCTTTTGCAGAGGCTCTTAAAGCTTCATTTGAGCTTAGTAGTACCTGAAATTTGGTACAATAATAGTTTGCTAGGTGGTCTTGAGGACTGCATAACTAGTTTTCATACAAGCTCTTCTGATAAGCCTGTGGATAAGCTCAAACATAGGGCCAGAGAGCTGATTTGATAGAGTATGCAGTTAGCATAATTCTTAAGTCAGAGCTTGTAGCTTGTTAGGATTAGGTGGAATAAGTTGGCATTAGCTTATTTTAGTAGAAATTAGCTTCAGTTACTGTTTGGTAGCTTAATTCACTTATTAGCTTATTTTCATTAGCTTATTTCATATCAGTTTGTACATCAGCTCTCATATCTTACACATAAGCATAGTTTTTTTTATATTTTTCATAGAATTAGAATAATACTTTAGAATTTTCCTGAATTTTTCATTAATTTTCATCACTGTTTAGTATTTTTCATTATTTAAATCAGTTTTTAGTCATTTTTAAATAGCTTTTATTGCAATTAATTCAGAAAAAGTTTCAAAAAAATAATTTTTCAATTTTCATAAATTGAGATAAATACAAAAAGCAAAAAAATAATTTTTCTAGATTTTTCCTAGCTTATTTGGTAATTTTTAGCCAATTAATTAGTTTTAAATAGTTTTAAATTTATAGAAAATGGAAAAATAATCAGAAAAATAAAAAAATAGTTTTGAAAATTCTCTTAGGATATTTTAGATTTTATAAAAATAGTTTCATATTTTTCCCTTTTATTTTCAAAATTTTTAGTATTTTAATTTAGTTTTCAAAGTTAAAAATTAGTTTTTAATTCCAATAAAATCCATAAAAATATAAAAAATAGTTTTAATTCATAAATAGTTTTCTCATTGCATTTCTAGAGTAGAAGTAATTTTAGACATTTTTAGGATAATATTTAGACGTAGTTGCATTTTAATTACGTTTTAGTAATTTTGCATTAGGATTTCCCGTAAAATAGATTCCATTAATTACTTTCCCTATTCCCGTAGTTTAATAAATCAAATCAAACAAATCAAAACATCGAGCATTAAATTCCAAACCAATAACGACGTTGGCAATTCACGTCTCGTTGGGAAACGATTCGGGTTGACTAATCCGTATCAACGATCACACACGGGATTTGGTTTAATATTCTTTTTCCTAAAGGAATTTTGAATCTATCTTCGTGATTATTTTTGATATCGATATTGAGGTTTTATCCATACACAAATACCCCTAAGCCTTTACGGACATATCAAATTTTGGCGCCGCTGCCGGGGAGGTTGTGTCACGACAATATCGTTTGAGGTTTGACGATTAGTGACTCGAGATCCTTCATTCGTGAAGTTACTATTTTTCTATAAAAAATAAAAAGTAAAAAATATTTTCCTTATTCTTTTGTATATATATATATCATATTAAAAATACAAAAAGATTTTCTCTTGTGTTTTTGCTAATAAATAGAAGACACCAATTATATAACATTCTCAACGGAGGTGTTATCATTAATAAGTTCCCGAACTAAAGATCAAAAACTTGCCTTTGTGTCGCTTGTGAATTGATTTATTTCTATCGGATAAACAAACTGTGTGGTGGGTATAAGGACGGCCTGACATTAAATTGCGGCTGAAAAGAAGCGGGTTTTTAATAAGCTTCGCGCTGACCTACAAAGCTTCTCCGCTCGCTTGTGCGTTTGTCTTATAGAGGTGATTTATTCACTTGGGATTATTGGTTAAGTTCACTGTGTTTTCGAATACCGGTCTCTTTTAATTGCCTTGGTTTTTAAGTGCATGCGCACTCGCTCTCGATCAAGACGACTTCAGAATCAGAATCAGAACGTACCTGAGTTACGTAATATGGCTGCTGCTAATGTACCACCACACCCCGGTCCTAATCCTCCTCCCGTTAATCAAAATGTAGCTCCCGATCTCCGAACGATGGAGGAGCTATGTCAACCTACAATGTACGGGAGGGGAGGACCCATTGCACCGACTAATATTCAAGCTACCGATTTTAGCTTGAAACATCATATGATAGAACAAGTAAAGAACAGTTGTCAATTTCATGGTTTACCCGATGACGATGCAAACAAGCATCTTGAAAAGTTTTTAACCGTCACTCAGAGTATGAAACAAAATGGGGTCTCCGATGACGCCCTTCGTCTCTATCTTTTCCCATACTCTTTGACTCATCATGCCACTTCTTGGTTTGATCGACTCCCGAAGAATTCGATTCATACCTTCGAGGAAATGGTTTCGAAGTTTCTGGCAAAGTACTTTCCACCATCGATGGTGACGAAGTTGAGAAACGATATCAGTAATTTCAGACAGTATCCCGACGAATCTTTGTTTGAAGCTTGGGAACGATATAAGCTTGCAATTGATCGATGTCCAAATCATAATATGTTGCTTGTCACCCAAATTGATACGTTCTATAATGGTTTGACGTTGAGACATCGTGATACAATCAATGCTGCTGCCGGTGGAACTTTCATGAAAAGACGTCCCGAGGAATGTTACGATCTTATTGAGAACATGACCGCTCATCATAATTATTGGGATTCTTCAGCCGCAAGGGGTGAATCATCTAGATCAAATTCGTCTTCTTCCCACGATACGGCTCTTCATAAGAAAGTTGATGATTTGAACACGGCTATGTTGAAAATGTACCAAATGCATCTGTCTAGTCAAAATCAACAAGTGAAAGCGGTAAACCCGACTTGTGAGACTTGTGGAGGTCCACATTCTTATTCTGAGTGCACAGCCGCCGGTGGCTACGCACATGAGAATGTTTATGCTGCTACAGGGAATTATAATCAACCGCAAGGAGATCAAAATCTTCTTAGCTACCGATCAAACAATTATCTCAGACCTCCCGGTTTCAACCAACCTCAACAACAAAACCATAATAAAAACCGTTTCAATGGTAACAACAATCAAAACAGAGGAGTTAATCATGGAAATCAACACTACCAAGCTCCTCCACCTCAAGTTTACTAACAACCACCTCCTCCTCAACAACAATATCAACAACCTTCTCATCAAGTTGCTCCGAACAACGAGTTTCTATCTTACATGAAGAACTCCGACAACACCATTAAAAGTTTGCAGAATCAAATTAACGGCATGAGGACGGATTTCAAAAAGGAAATTGAAGCTACGAGTAACAAGCAGATGACTGAAATAAGGAATATGATGGCTAGTTTCTTTCAAGCCAATCAACCGTCTTCTTCTTATTCTCAACCCTCGGGTTCCGGTTCTCTTCCAAGTAATACGATTCCTAACCCGAGAGGTGACATGAAAGCAATCACTACCAGAAGTGGTGTTGCTTACAGTGGACCTACGGCTCCTACCACTAATTCTTCTTCTCCGTCTCGTATGGTAGACCGTGAGACCGGGATGACAAAGGACCCGGTGCTTCTTACTAATAAGGGGAGTATTGTGAATGTCCAACCCACGGTTGTCCAAGATTCTGAGCCCGAAGATGCTCCCGTTAATGTGAAGAAAACTAATCCGAAACCGTCTATCCCATATCCGTCTCGTCTTAAAGATCAAACTCTTCGTGAGAAGTCGAATCATCAAATGGAAACATTTTTCCAAATCTTCAAAGACTTGAATGTGGAGATCAGTTTTGCGGATGCCCTTCTCTTGATGCCCAAACTTGCTTCTACGATTAAGGTATTGCTTACGAATAAAGAGAAACTATATGAGTTTGCTACAACATCTCTGAATGAGAATTGTTCGGCGGTTATCCTCAAGAAACTTCCTGAAAAGTTAGGTGACCCCGGAAAATTCCTCATTCCGTGTGATTTTCAAGGAATTGTTCAATGCTCCGCT